>CM033646.1:170333929-170346098 GCA_019512145.1 Engystomops pustulosus
GAAAACCAGAACATGTCAATAAAAAATACTTTAAACTTGGTAAGATATTGGGGGGGGGGGGGTCTGGGCGGGGTAGTTAGAAAGGTGGATAAGTTGGGAAGAAGAACAGCAGCAACAGGACCAGATACAGCAAAGACCCGAGCTCCTCTATACATACAGCAAAATATCCAAAGATCTAAAAACTGCTGAGAGATAAGAGATGGATAGGAGAAGTCCTGGCAGCGCAGCGTGAACCTTACAAGGTTGAGGGCCACAGTCCAGGCTGGCCTTAGATATACCAAATGGAGGAGCGGCGCTCACGCAATCCCCAAAATACTTCCATGTGCAAATACAATGTTCCAGAACTTTCCCCATAGAAATTGGTGGATTGAAGTGACAAGGTTTACATATATATAAATGGTGGATTATTCACCGAGAGAGAGCGAGAGCCCAACCCGATTACTAGAGCGAAGGCCAAACCCGATAACTGGAGCAAGAGCCAAACCCCGATACTAGAGCGAGAGCCCAACCCCGACACTAGAGCGAAGGCCCATCCCCGATACTAGAGCGAGGACCGACCCCGATACTGGGAGGCGGGCCCAACCCCGGTAATACAGCAAGTGCCCAACCCCGATACTAGAGAGAGCCAAACCCCGATACTAGAGCAAGAGCCCGACCCCGATTCTAGAGCCGCACCAAGACTGAGATAGAGATAAATATGTGTTCATTTATCCGTATAGAAAGTAACATAGAACATAAATGTAAATGCTGCCCTTACATATAAGATCCATGGAGAGATATATAGATAAATATGAGATAGATAGATCTGTGAGCAAGACAAATAAACTGAATAATGAAAACCTCTAAATAGTAAGAAGTAAAGTATAAGAAATAAATAAAAACCTGTAGAGAACCTTCCATGGTCTGCAGTGAGACCTGAGGTGACTTGTGGGTCACTATCCTTACAGGGGATGGTGAAGGTAGGTGTGCGATGTGCAGGGTCTTCACCAGAATGGTGTGGGGAAGAGGGAGAGGTAGGACCCGGCTTATATCAGGGCAGGGGGAGAGGGCGGGGCTTACACAGTGTCATTTCATTTACATACACATGTTATTCACGGACACAGAACCCCAACCACAATATCCCTTGTACATGGGTCACTAAACCCCTGCCCCCGCCCCCCCCCTAGGACTGGAGATTCAACTGATATCTAAAGTAGTATAATCTAATAGTTATTGATAAATATATATATGGGATTATATGCTCATGTCCATCTATTTTTCTTGATGGATATAAGAGAATGAGATGAGTCCAAGTCACACAGTGTGAACAAACTCCTGGAGGAGCGGGTGGTGCAGTGTCTCGAGGTCCAGGCCACATCTCCAGCTGATGTAGGGATCTCCTGTCTCTCCTATTATATATATTTCCAAGGTTTCATATCCAAAAAATATTTATTGGCAGAACCGAGATACAAGTATCATTGCCAAAGCCTTAATGTATATGGGATTGTGGGGGACGGGGTGGGGGTTATGGGGTACAGGGTGACGGGGACATGGAGATAGAAGATCCATTCCGTGCTGGGGGTGGATCTCTATCATCTATATCACATATGCTATCTAAAATACAATAATATGGCATGCACATGACACCTGAAATTAAAATAAGTGAGGTAACTGCATCCAACAGATACCGAACCTCGCGTTATCCAGCTTCGCTTCCCAGCCATCTCTCATATCCTATCCAGCCATCTCTCAGTCCATTTACCCCCCCCATCCATTTGCTACATCACTCCATCTCTCACGTATCTGCTATGCTAAAATGTTTTTATCTCCTGCCCCCCCCCACTGTTCCCAGTTACTCCCTGCACAGGCATCCCCGACCGGTCCCTCAATATTGGATATTATCTATCCGGTACCATATCTCATTATTGTCTTTTTTTTACTTATCGGGGACGAAGGAATTTGCAGCCATTTTATATCTACTGGAGAAAACAAGAACATGTCAATAAAAATATTTAACTCTGTAAGATATGGGGGGGGGGGGGTAGTTAGAAAGGTGGATAAGATATGGGAAGAAGAACAGCAGCAACAGGACCAGATACAGCAAAGACCCCGAGCTCCTCTATACATACAGCAAAAATATCCAAAGATCTAAAACTGCTGAGAGATAAGAGATGGATAGGAGAAGGTCCTGGCAGCGCAGCGTGAACCTTACAAGGTTGAGGGCCACAAGTCCAGGCTTGGACCTTAGATATACACAAATGGAGGAGGCGGCGCTCACAGCAATCCCCAAAATACTTCCATGTGCAAATACAATGTTCCAGAACTTTCCCCATAGATAATTGGTGGATTGAAGTGACAAGTTATACATATATATAAATGGTGGATTATTCACCGAGAGAGCGAGAGCCCAACCCCGATACTAGAGCGAAGGCCCAACCCCGATACTGGAGCAAGAGCCAAACCCCGATACTAGAGCGAGAGCCCAACCCCGACACTAGAGCGAAGGCCCATCCCCGATACTAGAGCGAGGGCCCGACCCCGATACTGGAGCGAGGGCCCAACCCCGGTACTACAGCAAGTGCCCAACCCCGATACTAGAGCGAGAGCCAAACCCCGATACTAGAGCAAGAGCCCGACCCCGATTCTAGAGCCGCACCAAGACTGAGATAGAGATAAATATTGTTCATTTATTCCAGTCTAAGAAAGTACAATAGAACATAAATGTAAATGCTGCCCTTACATATAAGATCCATGGAGAGATATATAGATAAATATGAGATAGATAGATCTGTGATGCAAGACAAATAACTGAATAATGAAAACCTCTAAATAGTAAGAAAGTAAAGTATAAGAAATAAATAAAACCTGTAGAGAACCTTCCATGGTCTGCAGTGAGACCTGAGGTGACTGTGGGTCACTTACCTTACAGGTGATGGTGAAGGTAGGTGTGCGCTGTGCAGGGTCTTCACCAGAATTGTGTGGGGAGAGAGGTAGGACCCGGCTTATATCAGGGCAGGGGGCAGAGGGCGGGGCTTACACAGTGTCATTTCATTTACATATCACATGTCTATTCACTGACTACAGACCCCACCCACAATATCCCTCTGTACATGGGTCACTAAAACCCCTGCCCCCGCCCCCCCCCTAGGACTGGAGATTCACCTGATATCTAAAGTATTATATCTAATAGTTATTAGATAATATATATATTGGAGATGAATATGCCTCATGTCCATCTATTTTTCTTGATGGATATAAGAGAAACATGAGATGAGTCCAAGTCACACAGTGTGAACAAACTCCTGAGGAGCGGGGGTGCAGTGTCCTCGAGGTCCAGGCCACATCTCCAGCTAAAAAACTGAGAAGCAGCTACAGGACCGGCGGCCGCTATCCAGGACACGATCCAAAACATCCACCTGTAATACACACAATAGGAGCTCAACAACTGAGGAGGGAAGATTAGTCGGTTTATGCCTCATGTCCATCCAATTTTCTATATAGATATAAAAGAAACATTAGATGAGTCCAAGTCACACAGTGTGACCAAACTCCTAAGGAGCGGAAGTGCAGTGTCCTCCAGGTCCAGGCCACATCTCCAGCTGATGTAGGGATCTCCTGTCTCTCCTATTATATATATTTCCTATAGGTTTCATATTCAAAAAATATTTATTGGCAGAACCAGATACAAGTTATCATTGCCAAAGCCTTTAATGTATATAGGATTGTGGGGGACGGGGAGCGGGGTTATGGGGTACAGGGTGACGGGGACATGGAGATAGAAGATCCATCCTGCTGGGGGTGGATCTTCTATCATCTATATCACATATGTATCTAAAATACAAAATATGGCATCAATGACCTGAAATTAAAAAAGTGAGTTAACTTGCACACCCAAAGTACCAACCTCCTGCTTATCCATCCATCCATCTCTCATATCCATCCATCCATCTCTCATATCCATCCCATCCATCCATCCATCCATCTCTCATATCTGTATGAAATGTTCTCCTGTCCCCATGTTCCTCCTCCTGCAGGACGCGTCTCACTATTGTCCCCTGATACTGACCTTTGTATATGGAGGATATTTGTGGGTTGGGGTCGGGGACACTGGGGGTTTTGGTGGGGACGTCTGGCTTGTGGTTATGTAATGAACCTCTTTATTGACTGATGAGACACAATGATACCTGTCACCTATGTTCATGCCCCCTGCGGGTGTAACCATCACCTTTGTGTGTATTGTCTTCCTATCCGCTCTCCATGTGATTGTTCCGGGCATCTACTATGAAGTGTCCGGGGCGCGGGGATGTGCCGGGGCTTCTCCTGCTGCTTGACGTGTCATATACTACACTACAGAGGATGACGTGTGATTCATGCCCGCTTGTTCTACATAGGGGGACCAATCTGGTGTAGTAGCTGTGTGTGTGGTTCTCATAGTAATTCTATAAGGTCCCATTATCTAATCACATTCACCCCCGAGGAGACAAGTTTATTACTCAGGGTCTTTTAGGTCTCTCATGATCACAGGGACCTGGGGATATCTTAGATTGAGAGATATCATAATATAATAATGTACGAGAGATAATATCCAATATTGAACGCGTCCCTGCAGGAGGAGGGACAGGGGGGGGGGCAGAATCATTCATACAGATATGAGAGAGGTGTGTGTTGTGTATACGCGATGGATGGATGGATTGAGAGATGGTGATGGTCCTCTGAGAGATGGATGGAAGGATGGATAACAGAGGGTGGTACTTTGGAGTGCACGTTACTCACTTTTTTAATTTCAGTCATTGATGCCATATATTTGTATTTTAGATACCCTATGTGATAGATGATAGAAGATCCACCCCCAACGCCAAAAAGGAAAAAAAAAAAATGGAATCCTTCTATCTCCATTTCCCCGTCACCCTGTACCCCATTAAACCCCGCACCCCGTCCCCCATAAAAAAATCCCTAGGGTGTCATTAAAGCTTTGGAATGATCACTTGTATCTGGTTCTGCCATAACTATTTTTTGGATATGAAACCTATAGGAAATATATATAATAGGGAAGACCAGGAGATCCCTACATCAGCTGGAAGATGTGGCCTGGACCTCGAGGAACTGCACCCCCGCGCCTCAGGAGTTTGTTCCACTGTGTGACTTGGACTCATCTCATTTTCTCTTATCTCCATCAATAAATAGATGGACATGAGCATATTCATCTCCAATATATATATTATCTAATAACTATTAGATATACTACTTTTAGATACATGTGAATCTCCAGTCCTAGGGGGGGGGCGGCGGGCAGGGGTTTGTAGTGACCCATTACAAGGATATTGTGTGGGTGGGGTCTGTAGTTCAGTGAATAGACAGGTGATATGTAAATGAAATGACTGACTGTGTAAGCCCCGCCCTCTGCCCCTGCCCTGATATAAGCCGGGTCCTACCTCCTCTTCCCCACACCATTCTGGTGAAGACCCCTGCACATCGCACACCTACCTTCACCATCACCTGTAAGGAAGTTGACCCACATGTCCCCTCAGGTCTCACGCAGACCATGGAGGTTCTCTACAGGTTTTTTATTTCTTATACTTTACTTCTTACTATTTTAGAGGTTTTCATTATTCAGGTTATTTGTCTTGCCTCACAGATCTATCTATCTCATATTTATCTATATATCTCTCATGGTCTTATATGGTAAGGGCACATTTAACATTTATGTTCTATTGTACTTTCCTTAGACGGCATAAGATGAAACAATATTTTGCTCGTAGCTCGGTCTTGGTGCGGCTCTAGAATCGGGGTCGGCTCTTGCTCTAGTATCGGGTTTTGGCTCTCGCTCTAGTATCGGGGTTGGGCACTTGCTGTAGTACCGGGGTTGGGCCCTCGCTCCCAGTATCGTGTGGGTTCGGTCCTCGTGCTCTAGTATCGGGGATGGGCCTTCGCTCTAGTGTCGGGGTTGGGCTTCTCGCTCTAGTATCGGGGTTTGGCCTCTTGCTCCAGTTCGGGGTTGGGCCTTCGCTCTATTATCGGGTTGGGCTCTCTCTCTCTCGGTGAATAATGCCCCCATTTTATATTATGTTAAACCCCCCTTGTCACTTCATCCACCAATTATCTATGGGTAAAGTTCTGGAACATTGTATTTGCACCATGGAAGTATTTTGGGATTGCTGTGAGCGCCGCCTCCTCCTTTGTGTTATATCTAAGGCCAAGCCTGGACTTGTGCCCTCAACCTTGTAGTTCACCTGGCGCTGCCAGGCCTTCTCCTATCCATCTCTTATCTCTCAGCAGTGTTTTAGATCTTTGATTATTCTTTGCTGTATGTATAGAGGAGCTTCGGGCGCTTGCTGTATCTGGTCCTGTTGCTGCTGTTCTTCTTCCCACTAATCTTATCCACCTTTCTAACTACCCCCGCCCCACCCATATCTTACAAGTTAATATTTTATGACCGTTCTTGTTTGTCTCCAGTAGATATAAATGGCTGGCAAACTTCCTTCTCCGCTGAGAATGAGAGAGGAGCTGTTTGGCCGGGGTGTGGATATATCATAATTGCTTTGGCCAACAGATTCAATAATTGGACCCGGTGAAGGTGAGATTTCAGGGGACCATCTGCCTCAAAACACACAAACAAATTTAGTGGTCACTGGTACATCCAGAGAAGCCTCTGAAGTCATGCCTACGGTAACTCACTGCTCTGTATTCGGGTACTAATTGCAATATCCATCCATCAGAACTTCTCTCTAATTCTTGTAATATTTGTCCTATTTCAGATGTATCAGGATCACCAGCAGACTCTGGATGAGACCACCTTGAGCTGTGCCCATAGTGTCTAAGATACCAGGACTCTGGCCCTCCCAAAGGAGATGACCTTGTGGATTGATCCCTATGAAGTCTCCTGCCGGTGATTAGTCCCTCTTCTATAACACTCAGTATGGTTGGAGTAGATGGTTTCCCGTACTCAGGCCCTTTCTCCTACAGCCTGTTCAGTAAAAAAAAACAAAAAACTACGTTGCAGTAAGCTTTGTTCTGGTGAGGTATATATGTAATATCACCCATTATAATAATCTTGCTGGCACAATATTCTCAATTGGAAACTCCTGTACATGAATGAAAGGGGGGGGGCAAATATGGATCATACGTTGGGGCAGTGGGTGGAGAGAAAGCTCCAAGGTAACTGGGACAGTTTTGCTAAAAATCGTGGCACTTTATACATTTTTTAATAAAATTTTTTGTCTGGTACAGGAAAATCTCAAAGACCTCGAAACTGTCCTGCCGTACTAATGACCTGTCTTGCATATCTTTCCAATGGACAGATTGTGTGATATTACCTCCGTACACGGGGTGGCCACCTTTGACCCAGAAGCATCAGTCACCATTTGAATGAGGGCTGCAATGTGAGCATACGAAAGAAGTTTCCACAACAGTCACTTGCTCTAGTCGCCCCCACTAGTGAGAAATGCACAGCGAGGGATCCAATACAAATACCACGCAGCATACCACAATTCCAAAGTCATCAACCGAGGAGGAAAGGATATGTAGGGAGGTGGAAAAGAGTCAGGAAAGGGGAGGGGTTCCTGGCATCACTTTCCTTCCTTCCATGGGGTTTTCTGTTTCCATCTAAATTGGTAGAAGGTTAAATAAAACTGTAGATGGGAAAAAATACAGAAAGATTGATAAGTAATACATCTCTCCATCCATCCATCCCATAAGTCCTAGCAGCACATCACTAGTTGTGTACAGGTAGGTGAGCGCTGATCCCCAAAAATTTATTTTATTGGTTTACAATCCTTGATCCTGGTGATAAATGTCCTATAAGATGGTTCAATAGGACATGGATATATGGAGATATGAGATGGATGTGAGATATATAGATATAGTAGTTCGGAGCAGCTCAGGTTAGTGGATATAGTGGGAGAAAGTTTCCAGAGGCCGCACCGATCCACATTAATATCCAAACGAGGGGGATTTGAATTTAAGTTTTTTTTTTTTTTAATTTATTTAGGAGATGCCTGGGCCCTGGATGACCCCTTGGACCTTGAGTCCCTCAGTAGGTTGTCATTAAGGCGCCATCTGTCTGCACAATGTACGCAAATGGATTGTTGGCCTTATATCACATGACAATTCTCAGATCGCCCTCCCGATACTTTGGGAAGACATACATTTTATGATCTGAGATGTGTTATGAGCGACGGTCCATGATTGACGTGAGACAATGTTACTAAGGTCAAGGAGCTGTTGTCTATGGTCCCACTGCTCAACACCAGGGAGGAACCAAGAGAACTCTTACACCAGGAGCATCTACACTTCATGGATAATACTAGGAGATAATTCTATCAACATCCAAATAAATGTGAAGACACGCTAGCCCTAAACATCACATATGTGACTCTAGGGGCCAGGGGACATATGATCCGGTCACCATCTGACGTCTTTAAACAATATCATCAGGACCTATATAATGTCAGTCATTGTCAGGTCAGTTTTTAGACATTACTCCACACCTGGTGCAGGAGTAAAGACTTACATGTCAGGGAATTTTATAATAAAATCTTGACCCCCACACCATTTCCTTGGTAATGACTGGTGGCTTACATTTTGACCATTCCCAGACCACATAGTGTGTTCTAATTGCCGTCCCATATCCATGATTAATTGGATATTAAGTTACTCTCAAAGGTTCTGGATGACCATCTAGAGCTAGTCCTTTCACCCATAATACACAATGATCATGTGGGATTCCTACATGGGAGAGAGCCTCGGGCCAACACCAACAAGACTTCTGCTCCTTATTTCCAAAGCCAAATCAGCCAAACACCTACTATGCCTGGGGGAACCAACACTAAGGAATCAGCTTCACCATCCTGTCACGCCTTAAAAGTTAAAGTGGGGCCTCCAGGACCCCAAAATATATCACACTGTGGCCCTAACCCAGCAGCTTTTGGTCTGGCACTACCATGCCCAAACGAATCAGGGAGTACAGCTGGAGATCGATCTGACCCACCGCTTTCTAAGCTCCATGCAGTGGCTTCTACCGGCCCACAGACCACCAGACATCAGACACTTTATTTTCCCCATATTCCTTTCAAACTTGGGATGACCTAGTTTGACAAGGTACCCTGTTAAGATTACACTATAAAACACACATCTTGTACATTACAAATATATGTAGACTCCATCTACTTTTTCTTCTTTCCCCCCAGAATTATTTAGTTCTTGGTTTTAGGACCTATGGTCACTTGTTCCTGGTAGCAGGTGTAAGTATGGTTTTAGGACCTATGGTCACTTGTTCCTGGTAGCAGGTGTAAGTATACAAGTGGGTGTGGTCTCTCTTACCTTCATTAAAGACATAGCAGCGCATTTATTTCCAGATTTTTATTACGATATAAAAATTTACAGATACAATTATGTCGCTATATAGACACACATCCCCGCCCCCAGTACCCCACTATCTTATTCGGCAATGAGGATTTGCACCCCACCGGGCCTGTAGCCAAAATCCTTGCTGTAGGACTTCAGGGGAATTTTGAAAAAACTGTGGGGCCCTCCATCCGGGGATCCAGAGGGGCGACGCAGTCCTGAAACCAGGTCGGGGGGCCTAAAGAGAAGAAAAAATCAAAATTAATCTTAGGAACTTATAACTCTGCACCCCAGCATGTCATTAACCTGCATGGGCCTAGAGCCAACCCCCCACCCCAAGAGTCTTGCACCACACCCTCCCGAGTGTCAGCACCCCACTCTCCTGACCATCATCACCCTGTGCCCGCAAATGTCAGACTGTGTAGAGGAGGACAAGTAAATCATTCCTCACCTGTAATGGTACCGGGTTCTCCCATATTTCCTCCACATTCTGGCTCCATTGTCTCGGTGTAGACCCGTCATCCTCTAGTGGGGGCGTAGAGCAAGTGACTTGACCAAAAACAGCTGCCACCTGCCCCTCTTCTAATGAATGACGAGGCTTTCTTGGGTCGAAGGTGGCCACCGTGTATGGACGGCTATACTCATGCAATCTGTTCATAGAAAGATATGCAAGACACGGTCATTAGTTTTGGCAGGACAGTTTCTAGGTAATTCGTTGTACAGGGAAAATCTCAAACTTTATTAAAAACATGTGCAATATGCCATTTTTAGCATAAACCGCCACAGTTAACTTAGACATTGCTCCCCCACAACTTCTTACATATAGAGCCCCCCTTTTAATGAAAATGTACAGAGTCTTCCAAATTAGAATATTGCATCAGTAAAGAATTATTATAATGGTGATAAACATAAATCACCAGAACAAAGCTTAGTATATAAATACAGCACCCGTATAGAGTCCAACACATAAATACAGTACTAGAACTGAGCTTCATACAGAAACACAGCACCAAGGCCAAGTCCTGGTCACACTGCCTGGTATACAGCAGACTAGTATACAGCAGACTGCAAACCCCCGTCCCCAGCACGCTCTCCCCCCTGCAGTATATAGGTAGTCAGTATACTGCCCCAGCACATAAAAAATAAACTCCATCTCCGCTCCTCTTCAATCTGTAGCAGTAGCGGGACCCAGATTTGTGCGCTCTGCCAACGCGCACACCATGACATCACACGGAGCTGGGTCACGCTACTGCTGATGATAGAAGAGGAGCACTGGATGGCGAGTACTTAGTTTATTTTTTTTTTTACTGGGTACTGGCTACTAGGGAACACGGCCCGAGTACTGGAAACCAAATACCTCCAACCCTACTGAGTGTAATAGAAAGAGGGACTACTCACCGGCAAGAAACTTCATAGGGATCGATCCACAAGGTCATCTCCTTGGGGAGCGGCAGATCCTGGTAGTTAAGGCCACTATGGATGCAGGCCTCCAGGATGGTCTCGTCCCGGTCATTCTTGTTGACCCTTATACATCTGAAATAGGCAAAAATGACACGTTAGAGAAAATTTCCTGCTGGACTTCCATGGGGTTGTCTAGAGATGATGATCCATGATGGGTTTTCTAGATATCCTGATATATCTATATGGAGTTATCGAAAGATGTGAAGGACAAAATATACAACATTTGTATTGTAGTATTTTACTGTATGACAATGGTGCAATATGAAAACACTAAAGGATCAATTTTAGTAACAGATAAAAGGATTTATATATAAAATTTTATCAAGTAACCAATCCGGGAACTTTTGAAGATGCTGATGGATATTGCAATTACTTTACCATCCGGGAACTTTTGAAGATGCTGATGGATATTGCAATTACTTTACCAGATATAATATAGAGCAGTAAGTTACCTGTAGGCCTGATCCTTCATTGGCTCCTCCGGAGAGCAGTAAGTTACCTGTAGGCCTGATCCTTCATTGGCTCCTCCGGATACCAGTGACCTGTGAATTTTTTTGCAAGCATTTCCAGCAGATGGTCCCCGAATTTCTCGACCTTTACTGGGTCCACAATACGGAATCTGTTGGCCAAAGTTCTCATAAATCTCACCCCGGCCAACAGCTCCTCTCTCATCTCCAGGGGGATAAATGAATATCCGGCCATTTTATATCTACAGGGGAAAACAAGAACATACATTTTTGTAAGAGAAAAATATATAAATCTCTATAAGATATTGGGGGGGGTGGAGGGTAGTTAGAAAGATGGATAAGAAATGGGAAGAAGAACAGCGGCAACAGATACAGGAAAGACCCCGAGCTCCTCTATACAAAAATGCTCAGGGTGAACCTTACAAGGTTGGGGGCCACAAGTCCGGGCTTGGACCTTACATATATACAAATCGAGGAGGCAGCGCTCACAGCAATCCAGAAAATACTTCCATGTGCAGACACAATGTTCCAGAACTTTCTCCATAGATAATTGGTGGATGGAAGTGACAAGTTATACATATATATAAATGGTGGTTTATTCACAGAGAGAGTGAGAGCCAAACCCCGGTACCAGAGAGTGAGAGCCCAACCCCCGATACTAGAGCAGCACCAAGACTGAGATTAAAATAAAGGAACCACATTCATCTGTCTAAGAAACTAGAATAGAACATAAAGATAAATTTGGTGCTGCCCTTACATATAAGATGTATGGAGAGATAGATAGATAAATATGAGACAGATCCGTGATGCGAGACAAATAACTGAATGTTTAAAACCTCTAAAAAGAAAGTAAAATAGAAGAAATAAATAAACCATGTAGAGAACCTTCCATGGTCTGCAGTGAGACCTGAGGTGACTGG
>CM033646.1:170346281-170635171 GCA_019512145.1 Engystomops pustulosus
GATGTATGGAGAGATATATAGATAAATATGAGACAGATCCGTGATGCGAGACAAATAACTGAATGTTTAAAACCTCTAAAAAGAAAGTAAAATCGAAGAAATAAATAAAACATGTAGAGAACCTTCCATGGTCTGCAGTGAGACCTGTGGTGACTGTGGGCCACTTACCTTACAGGTGATGGTGGAGGTAGGTGTGCGCTGTGCAGGGTCTTCACCAGGATTGTGTGGGGAGAGAGGTAGGACCCGGCTTATATCAGGGCAGGGGACATAGGACGGGGCTTACACTGTCATCTCATTTACATATCACATGTCTATTCACTGACTACAGACCCCACCCATAACATCCCATCATACAGGGGTCCCTACAACCCCTGCTGCCCTTCCCCCCTTAGGACTGGAGATTCACCTGTCTGGTATCTACTGTATTATCCTATATCTAACTAATATCTATCTCCTATCTATATAATATCTAATACGTATCTACCTCATATCTATCAAAAAACTGAGAAGCAGCTACAGGACCGGCGGCCGCTATCCAGGACACGATCCAAAACATCCACCTGTAATACACACAATAGGAGCACAACAACTGAAGAGGGAAGATTAGTCGGTTTATGCCTCATGTCCATCCAATTTTCTATATAGATATAAAAGAAACATGAGATGAGTCCAAGTCACACAGTGTGACCAAACTCCTAAGGAGCGGGGGTGCAGTGTCCTCGAGGTCCAGGCCACATCTCCAGCTGATGTAGGGATCTCCTGTCTCTCCTATTATATATATTTCCTATAGGTTTCATATCAAAAATATTTATTGGTAGAACCAGATACAAGTTATCATTGCCAAAGCCTTTAATGTATATGGGATTGTGGGGGAAGGGGTGCGGGGTTATGGGGTACAGGGTGACGGGGACATGGAGATAGAAGATCCATCCTGCTGGGGGTGGATCTTCTATCATCTATATCACATATGTATCTAAAATTCTAAATATGGCATCAGGTGGATCTTCTATCATCTATATCACATATGTATCTAAAATTCTAAAAATGGCATCAATGACCTGAAATTAAAAAAGTGAGTTAACTTGCCCACCCAAAGTACCAACCTCCTGCTTATCCATCCATCCATCCATCCATCCATCTATCTCTCATATCCATCCATCCATCCCATATCTCTCTATCATCTCATCTATCTTCTATAGATCATACTTTAGGAAAGTTCTTAGCAGCACAATCGTAAAAAATGTTGGGGACAAACTACCAGGACCAGGAAAACCGGACCTCCAGAATATGTACAACACAATATCTATCTTACATGTTACATGTGTCTCTTCCTATGTAATATCTGTATGAAATGTTCTCCTGTCCCCATGTTCCTCCTCCTGCAGGACGCGTCTCACCATTGGATATTATCTCTCGGTACATATTATATATTATATCTCTCCATCTAGATACATCCAGGTCACTGATAATGAGAGACATAAAGATCTGAGTAATAATCTTGTCTCCTCCGGGGGGTGAATGTGATTATATAAGGATTTACCAAAACTCCATAAGGATGAGAAAAAAAGTCGCCCCATAATATCAGGGATTGGATGCCTTACCAGTCACCACACTACATTGACTTATTTCTACAACTTGTCAAAGAGCTACCATCATATTTAAGGGATTGAGCCCATTTGATGGAAAACCTTGAATCAATAAGATGGGAAACTGATTATGTATTTTTACCTGTTGACGTTACATCACTGTATTCATATATGTCCCATATACTCTGTATAAGAGCAACCGAATACCATTGTAATCATAAAATACAACCAGAGCAAATAAACATTTTACTAAAAGGAATAGAATTCGTACTAAAAACACAACTACTTCTTGTTCCAGGATAAAATATTCCACCAAATATTGGGAACAGCCATGGGGACTCGAGTGGCCCCAAGCTATGCAAATCTCTTCATGGGTCACTTAGAGTCCTCCATGGTATGTGAATCCCAGTTCTGGAAAAGCTGAGCAAGCACTAAAATGCTTGGGTGCTCGTTATTCAAGACAAACTTTTCCCAATGCATTTTTCAAGGGGACCAAGGGTCTGCACAGGGAAGCTTGGCCAAACACCTGGAAACCTCAGAAAATAATGGAAACACCACGGAAATGGACAGGAAACAACAGGGGCAGCATGCATGGATGCCTCTGAGGCTGCTTAATCGCACCATTATGCCAAAATTATGGGCAACAGCATGGCCATGACAGGGTGACCGAATGAGGCTAGATAGCATCTAAAACATGCAATAATTGACCCTGACACTATAGGGGACGGCATTCAGAGGCAGCGGCAGGCTAGAGAGTAATGGCGACATACCCCAAATGGACTTAGGCTTCAAACCAATGGATCGCAGAGAGGAACCAAAGGAGGTGAGCAAGAAGCGCTGAAATTATTTCCTCTGTGAACAAAAGGTTGACGGTATAATTAGTCAATAACACAGCATGGTGGCGACATAGTGACCAAGTTCCATAACGTATCTGGTGAAACATCCGAAAAATGAGCCTGACACAGCTCTTTTGATAAGGGGACGACATGTGGAGGCAGCCATGGAGACGACTTCCATGATTAAGAGTGACAGTTTGGGGCATACATATTGCGCTGCTATGATTGCAACTTCAGGTCTCCAGCATGGTGACAGATGCGCCAAGCTCTTTTGCTAAGGGGACGATGTATGGAGGCAGCTATATGGACGACTTTGGGAGGCAGCTGTGGAGATGTGTGGAGGTAGCAATGGAGACAACGTGTGGAGGGAGCTATAAAGACGATGTGTGGAGGCTGCTATGGAGACAATTAAATTTGGATAGTGCCTGTATGTGGCAGTCCAAAAAACGTTTTCAAACCAGAGGAGCAGGTAGGTGGTCCTCCAGAAAAAATAAATACATAGAGTACTATAGCTAGAGCCTGTTGGCCCTGGCAAAAAATAGCCAGTTTCCTCTGCTTTAGTGTATAGAGGAGGAGAAGGAGGAAAATGAGGAAGAGGAGTGCATACATTATTCAGGTTGAGCTTCCTTCACCTGGTGGAGAATGGAAATCCTGAGAAATCCAGGTTTTAAACATCTTGTCAGCGCTGTCAGACCACAGACGTGTACGCTTATCGGTAATGATGCCACCAGCTGCACTGAAAACCTGCTCAGACAACACGCTAGCGGCAGGGCAGGCAAGAACCTCCAAGGCGTACAGCGCCAGTTAGTGAAACCCAGTAGTTGTAGGGAGCTGTGTGATCATTTAGGACTATGGTATGGTCAGCAACGTACTCCCTCACCATCTTTCTGTAAAGATCAGCCCTACTCTGCCGAGACTGGGGACAGGTGACAGTGTCTTGCTGGGGTGACATAAAACTGGCAAAGGCCTTGTAAAGCGGACCCCTGCCAGTGCTGGACAAGCTGCCTGCTCGCCTACTGGGGCCTGCTGGTATTCATGCATTCTCACTCCTTTCCTCTCCAGGGATGAGAGTGGAAAGATTTTGCTTGTACTGTGGGTCCAGGAGAGTGAATACCCAGTAATCGGTGCTGGAATAAATTCTTTGAACGTGAGGGTCACGGGATAGGCAGCCAGAGACCCAACGCTATAGAATTCACTCCCCTCACTGGCCTGACTGTCCATTTCCTCCTCCTCCTCCTCTTCTGCCCATACACGCTGAACAGTGAAGGTCTGAGCAATGCTCCCCTCTTCTGTCTCGCCAACATTCTCCTCCTCTTCCCCCTCATCCTCCTATATGCGCTGAGAAACAGACCTGAGGGTGCTTTGGCTATCAACAAGGGAATCTTCTTCCCCCATCTCTTGTGAAGAGCGCAAAGCTTCCGACTTCATGCTGGCCAGAGTTTTTCAACAGGCCAAACAGCGGGATGGTGAAGCTGATGACGGCGGCATCGCCACTGACCTTCTGTGTTGACTCCTCAAAGTTACTCAGCACCTGACAGATATCAGGCATCCACGTCCACTCCTCATTGTAGACTTGAGGAAGCTGACTGACCTGACTACCAGTTCTGGTGGAAGTTGACATCTGGCAGTCTACAATCGCTCTGCGCTGCTGGTAAACTCTAGATAACATGGTTAATGTTGAATCCACCTCCTGGGCACGTCGCACAACAGTCAGTGAGGTGACAGTTGGAGGCGGCGCTGCGCTGCCCTGAGAGTGGCAGCATCTGTGCTGGACTTCCTGAAATGCGCACAAATGCGGCGCACCTTTGTGAGGAAATCAGACAGATTGGGGTATGTCTTGAGGAAACGCTGACCTATGAGATTTAACACATGGGCCAGGCATGGCACATGTGTCAGTCTGCCGAGTTGCTGAGCCGCCACCAGGTTACGGCCGTTGTCACACACAACCATGCCTGGCTTCAGGTTCAGCGGTGCCAGCCACATATCAGTCTGCGCCGTGATGCCCTGAAATAGCTTTTGGGCGGTGGGCCTTTTATCGCCTAGGCTCAGCAGTTTGAGCACCGCCTGCTGTCGCCTTGATACGGCACTGCTGCTGTGCCTAGAGCTACCGACTGATGGCACCATGTCCACGGATGGTAAATCGGTGGAGGAGGGGTGGGAGGAGGAGAAGGCATAATATGCCTGAGAGACCTGGACCGAGGTAGGCCCCGAAATCCTGGGCGTCGGCAGTATATGACCAGCCCCAGGTCAGACTCGGTCCCAGCCTCCACCAAGTTAACCAAATGTGCCATCAGCAATATATAGTGACCCTGCCCGGCAACACTCGTCCACGTGTCCGTGGACAGGTGGACCTTGTCAGAAACAGCGTTGGTCATTGCACAGATGATGTTGTCTGACACGTGCAGGGCTGGGCCGGCAAATCGGGAAAAGTAGTGGCGGTTGGAATGCGAATACCGAGGGGCGGCCGCCACCATAAGGTTGCAAAAGGCCTCGGTCTCTACCAGCCTATAGGGCAGCATCTCCAGGCTAAGTAATCTGGAGATGTGGACGTTAAGGGCTTGGGCGTGTGGGTGGGTTGCACTATATTTCCTTTTGCGCTCCAGCGTCTGGGGTATGGAGAGCTGAACGCTGCGCATGGAGACATTGGTGGAGGATCGTGGAGGCGAAGATGGGGTTTTCGCACGGGAGGTGTTTGGGCCGGGGTCCTGGGCAGGGGGCTGACTAGCAGATGACTCAGGGGAGGTAGCAGTGGTGTGCCCGGCCAGATGAGAACGGACTTGGTGCCATTGAGTGGGGTGTTTAGCATTCATATGCCTGCGCATACTGGTGGTAGTTAAGCTAGTAGTGGTGGAACCCCTGCTGATCTTGGTGTGGCACAGGTTGCACACCACAGTCCGTCGGTCATCCAGTGTTTCTTTAAAGAACCTCCAGACTTCCGAAAATCTAGCCCTCGCCACTGGAGCTTGTTGGTGTTGGCCTGAGCCTCTCTCCCATGTAGGAAACCCACATGATCATTGTGTATTATGGATGAAAGGACTAGCTCTAGATGGTCATCCAGGACCTTTGACAGTAATTTAGGGATATGGGACGGCAATTAGTACGGCAATTAGTACACACCATGTGGTCTGGGAATGACCAAAATGTAAGCCACCAGTGGTTACTTAGAAAAGGGTGTGGAGGACAAGATTTATTAAAAACGTTGGCCAGGAAGGGTGTCAGCTATTTCTTAAAAGCCTTATAGAAATGTGGAGTGCAGCCATCTTGTCCCGGGGATTTGCCAGCCAGGGTCGCTTTATTCCCTTCCGGAAGCTCTAATTAACACGCGTCTATCAAGGGGGAAGCAAAGTCTCTGAAACGTAAGCCTTTACACCATCACCAGGAGTGGATTACTATCTGAAAACTGACCTAATATTGAGTAATATTATATAGGTCCTGATGATATTGTTTAAGGACCTCAGATGGTGACCGGATCATATATCCCCTGGCCTCTAGAGTCACATATGTAGCGTTTAATGCTAGTGCACCTCCACATTTGTTTGAATGTTCATAGAATTATCTCCTAGTATTATCCCTGAAGTGTAGGTGCTTCTGGTTTAGGAGTTCTCTAAGTTCCTCCCTGGTGTTGAGCAGTGGGACCATAGACAACAGCTCCTTGACCTCAGCAGCAATGTCTTAAGTCAACCTACTGAATGACTCAAGGTCCAAGGGGTCATTCAGGACCCAGACATCTCCAAATTAAATATAAAGAAAAATATTAAATTCGAACCCCCCTCCATTTGGATATTAATGTGGATCGGTGCGGCCTCTGGAAACTTTCACCCACTATTTCCACTAACCTGAGCAGCTCCAAACTACTATATCTATATATCTCACATCCATCTCATATCTCTATGTCCATGTCCTATTGAACCATCTTTATAGGACATTTATCACCAGGATCAAGGATTGTAAACTAAGCACACTGATACATTTTTGAGAATTCCTCAGCCCAAGCTCATCAGCGCTCACCTACCTGTACACAACTAGTGATGTGCTGCTCGGATTTATATAATGTATCTATCCATCTATTTCATATCAATCTTCCTGTTTTTTTCCCCATCTACACTTTTGTTTAACCTTCTACTAATATAGATGGAAATAGAAAACCCCATGGAAGGAAGGAAAGTGATGACCGTAACCCCCTCCCCCTGATACTGACCTTGTATATGGGGGATATTTTGGTTTGGGGTCGGGGGCACTGGGGGTTTGGGTGGGGACGTCTGTGCCTTGTGTTATGTAATAACCCTTTTGAAGTCTATGAGACACAATGATAACCTCGTCACCCTATGTAGCACAATGCGGGTGTACCCCGCACCACACCTTGTGTGTGTGTCTTCTATCATCTGCTCTCCATGTGTATTGTTCCGGGCATTACTAACATTGAAATGTCCGGGTTCTTCCCCCGGGGATTTGCCGGGGTCTTTCTTCCTGCTGCTGGACTGTCATAACTAACTACAGAGATATGGGATTACAATACACCCACATTGTTCTACTGGATCAATCTATCATTGTGGTCCATATATAATTTCTATAAGGTCCATTATATATCACATTCACCCCCCGTAGGAGCACAAGATTATTACCTCAGGGGGTCTTTATTCTCTCATTATCAGTGACCTGGATGTATCTAGAATGGAGAGATTTAATATAGTAATAAGTACCGATAGATAATATCACAATCGTGGAGATACCGCAGTCCTGTCAAGGAGTCGGAACATGGGGGCAGGAATAATTTCTTACAGATTTACATAGGATATAGAACATGTAACATGTAAGATAGATTTTGTTGTACATATTCAGGAGGTCCGTTTTCCTGGTCCCGGTAGTTTTTGTCCCCACATTTTTTACTATTTGTGCGCGAAGGAACTTTCCCAAGTATGATCTAATGACAGATGAGATATAGAGAGATATGGGAATGGATGGAAGGATTGGGGCTTGATGACTTGTTGGATGTCTAAGCAGCGAGGTTGGGTACTTTGGGTTGTGGCAAGTGAACTCAACTTTTTTATTTCAGGTCATTGATGCCTATTTAGAATTTTAGATACATATGTGATATAGATGATGGAAGCCCTCCCCAGCAGGATGGATCTTCTATCTCCCCCATGTCCCCGTCACCCTGTACCCCCCATAACCCCCCCCCTCACCGCCCGTCTCCCACACTCCCATATCCGATTAAGGCTTTGGCAATATAAATTGTATCTATCTGGTTTCTACCAATAATTTTTTGATATGAAACCTATGGAAAATATATATAAAGACAGGAGACTCCTCTACAAAAAATCAGCTGGAGATGTGGCCTGGACCTCGAGGACACGCACCCAACATAAACCGCAAAAACCCCGCTCCTTAGGAGTTTGGTCACACTGTGTGACGTGTTGGACTCATCTCATGTGTTTCTTTTATAGCTTATAGAAAAATGATGGACATGAGGCATACACACCGACTAATCTTCCCTCCCTCTTCAGTTGTTGTGCTCCTATTGTGTGTATGTACAGTGGATGTTTTGGATCATGTCTCTGGATAAGCGGGCCGCCGTATCCCGTAGCTGCTTCTCAGTTTTTCTGATATATATGGTAGATACGGATTATTTATATAGAAGGAGAAGTATTAGTCGAATGGAATCATACCCATACAGTAGATACCAACAGTGAATCTCAGTCCTACGGGGAGGGCGGGGGCATCAGGGGTGTATGACCCCTGTAGAGAGGGTGTGTGGGGTGGGGGTCTGTAGTCAGTGAATATACATGTAAAGAGATACAAACGTTAAGCCCTGCCCATATGCCCCCTGCCTGATTATAAGCGGGTCCTTTTTTTTTCTCTCTCGCCCACACACCTGGTGAAGACCCTGCACAGCGCACCTACCTTCCACCATCACCTTGTACGTTACGTTACCCCCAGTCAAACCTCAGGTCTCACTGCAGACCATGGAAGGTTCTCTACATGTTTTATTTATTTCTTCTATTTTACTCTTTTTAGAGGTTTTAAGCATTCAGTTATTTGTCTTGCATATTTATCTATCTCTCCATACATCTTAAATGTAAGGGCAGCACCATATTTATATTTATGTTCTATTTTAGTTTCTTAGACAGATGAATGTTGTTCATTTATTTTAATCTGTCTTGGTGTGGCTCTTTCTACCAGTGCTGGGCTTTCGCTCTAGTATCGCGGTTTGGCTCTCGCTCTAGTATCGGGGTTTGGCTCTCGCTCTAGTATCGGGGTTGGGCTCTCGCTCTAGTATCGGGGCTGGGCCCTCGCTCTAGTATCGGGGTTGGGCTCTCTCTCTAGTATCGGGGTTTGGCTCTCACTCTCGGTGAATAAACCACCATTTATTTATATGTATAACTTGTCACTTCCATCCACCAATTATCTATGGAGAAAGTTCTGGAACATTGTGTCTGCATATAGAAGTATTTTCTGGATTGCTGTGAGCGCTGCCTCCTCCATTTGTATATATGTAAGGTCCAAGCCCGGACTTGTGGCCCCCAACCTTGTAAGGTTCACCCTGAGCATTTTTGTTTAGAGGAGCTTGGGGTCTTTCCTGTATCTGTTTCTGTTGCCGCTGTTCTTCTTCCCATTTCTTATCCATCTTTTTAACTACCCTCCACCCCCCCCCCCCATATCTTATAGAGATTTATATATTTTTTTTCTCTTACAAAAATGTATGTTCTTGTTTTCCCCTGTAGATATAAAATGGCCGGATATTCATTTATCCCCCTGGAGATGAGAGAGGAGCTTTTGGCCGGGGTGAGATATATCAGAACTTTGGCCAACAGATTCCGTATTGTGGACCCGGTAAAGGTCGAGAAATTCGGGGACCATCTGTTGGAAATACTTTCAAAAAAATTCACAGGTCATTGGTATCCGGACGAGCCAATGAAGGATCAGGCCTACAGGTAACTTACTGCTCTGTATTATATGTGGTAAAATAATTGCAATATCCATCAGCATCTTCAGAAATTCCTGGATTGGTTACTTGTAGAGATGAGCGAGCACTAAAATGCTCGGGTGCTCGTTATTCGAGATGAACTTTTCCAGATGCTCGAGTGTTTGTCTCGAATAACGAGCCCCATTGAAGTCAATGGGAGACCCGAGCATTTTTCAAAGGGACCATGGTTCAGGAATAAAATGTGTTATTTAATTGAAAAAGAATGTCTTCTGATAAGTTAGCAGATGTATGCAAACATCTGCAATCTATTCTTCACTGTTCCGCGCGTATATTATCTCCCGACAAGTTAACAGATGTGAAGAACAGTGAAGAATAGAATAAAAACAGTGAACACAGGATCATTTAAGTGAAAAACGCAGTGAAAAATACAGTGAAGAATAGATTACAGATGTTCGGCACATCTGCTTACTTGTCGGGGTGATACGCTGTCCCGGGATCGCTCCTCTTCTTCCACCGAAGTCTCCCCCGTGCTAGCCCGATGTCTCCCCCGTGCTGGCCTGATGTCTCCCCCCTGCCGTTCCGCGCGTATCTTCCGACAAGTAAGCAGATGTGCCGAACATCTGTAATCTATTCTTCACTGTGTTCTTCACTGTCTTTTTCACTTAAATGATCCTGTGTTCACTGTTTTTATTCTATTCTTCATTGTTCTTCACTGTGTTTTTTTAATTAAATGCTCGATCTCGAGCAGGGGAAATACTCGTCCGAGCAACAAGCCGTTTCGAGTACCTTAATACTCGAACGAGCATCAAGCTCGGACGAGTATACTCGCTCATCTCTAGTTACTTGATAAAATTTTATACATAAATCCTTTGATATTTAAAAAAAATCCCTTTTATATCCGTTACTAAAATTGATCCTTTAGCGTTTTCATATTGCTCCATTGTCATACAGTAAAATACTACATTAAAAATGATGTATATTTGGTCCTTCACATCTTTCGATAACTCCATATAGATATATCAGGATATCTAGAAAACCCATCATGGATCATCATCTCTGGACAACCCCATGGAAGTCCAGCAGGAAATTTTTTCTAACGTGTCATTTTTGACTATTTCAGATGTATAAGGGTCAACAAGAATGACCGGGATGAGACCATCCTGGAGGCCTGCATCCATAGTGGCCTTAACTACCAGGATCTGCCACTCCCCAAGGAGATGACCTTGTGGATCGATCCCTATGAGGTGTCATGCCGGTGAGTAGTCCCTCTTTGTATAACACTCTGTAGCGTTGGAGGTATTTGGTTTCCAGTACTTGGGCCGTGTCCCCTAGTAGCCAGTACCCCTCTTCTATCATCAGCAGTAGCGTGACCCAGCTCCGTGTGATGTCAGTGTGCGCGTTGGCAGAACGTACAAATCTGGTTCCCGCTACGGCTACAGACTGAAGAGGAGCTGAGATGGAGTTTATTTTTTATGTGCTGGGGCAGTGTGCTGACTACCTATATATTGCAGGGGGGAGAGCGTGCTGGGTAGTGGGGGCTGCAGTCTGCTGTATACTAGTCTGCTGTATACCCAGCAGTGTGACCGGGACTTGACCTTGGTGCTGTGTTTCTGTATGAAGCTCGGTTCTAGTACTGTATTTATGTATTGGACTCTATACTGGTGCTATATTTATATACTAAGCTTTGTTCTTGTGAGGTATATATGTATATCACCATTATATTTCTTTACTGACGCAATATTTTAATTTGGAAGACTCTGCAAATTTTCATTAAATGGGGGGCTCTATATGTAAGAAGTTGTGGGGGAGCAATGTCTAAGTTAACTGTGGCAATTTATGCTAGAAATGGTGGCATATTGCACATGTTTTTAATAAAGTTTTTGAGATTTTCCCTGTACAACGAATTACCTAGAAACTGTCCTGCCAGGACTAATGACCGTGTCTTGCATATCTTTCTATGAACAGATTGCATGAGTATAGCCGTCCATACACAGTGGCCACCTTCGACCCAAGAAAGCCTCGTCATCCATTAGAAGAGGGGCAGGTGGCATCTGTTTCTGGTCCAGTCACTTGCTCTACGCCCCCACTAGAGGATGACGGGTCTACACCGGGACAATGGAGCCAGAATGTGGAGGAAATATGCAAGAACCCTGTACCATTACAGGTGAGGAATGATTTACTTGCCCTCCTCTACACAGTATGACAGTGGCGGGCACAGGGTGATGATGGTCAGGAGAGTGGGGCGCTGACACTCGGGAGGGTGTGGTGCAAGACTCTTGGGGTGGGGGGTTGGTGCTAGGCCCATGCAGGCTGATGACATGCTGGGGTGCAGAGTTATAAGTTCCTATGATTAATTTTGATTTTTTTTTTCTCTTCAGGCCCCCCGACCTGGTTTCAGGACTGCGTCGCCCCTCTGGATCCCCGGATGGAGGGCCCCACAGTTTTTTCAAAATTCCCCTGAAGTCCTTCAGCAAGGATTCTGGCTACAGCCCCGTTGGGGTGCAAATCCCCATTGCGGATTAAGATAGTGGGGTCCCGGGGGGGGGGGGATGTGTGTGTGTGTGTGTGTCTGTGTATCCCATCCACCGCTGTAATCAGTTTTAGATATGTTTGTCATAGATTTTAACCAAGTTTAATAAAGATTAATGTTTATTCAAATAACTTAGTCGTGCATAATTTGGCTTGATCTCCTTTTGGCGACACAATAGGTCTCACGTATTTATATCTTGAGCCGAATATTGGTGTATACACCTCTTAGGGGTATATACAATTTAATTGTGCTTTACATGCCACATGGCAACTACGATTTAAAGGGATGGTCCTTCACCCTGGATAATAGGCTCCAACGTATGTTTATGTTCAAGAAACCAGTGGGAGATGATTCCAGCTTTATGACATGGCGCATTATCCTGCTGAAAGTAGCCATCAGATGTTGGGTACATTGTGGTCATAAAGGGATGGACATGGTCAGCAACAATACTCAGGTAGGCTGTGGCATTGTAACGATGCTCAATTGGTACCAAGGGGCCCAAAGAGTGCCAAGAAAATATTCCCCACACCATGACACCACCACCACCAACCTGAACCGTTGATACAGGGCAGGATGGATCCATGCCTTCATGTTGTTGACGCTACCATCCGAATGTCGCAGCAGAAATCAAGACTCATCAGACCAGGCAACGTTTTTCCAATCTTCTACTGTCCAATTTCGATGAGCTTGTGCAAATTGTAGCCTCAGTTTCCTGTTCTTATCTGAAAGGAGTGGCACCCAGTGTGGTCTTCTGCTGCTGTAACCCATCTGCCTCAAAGTTCGATGTACTGTGCGTTCAGAGATGCTCTTCTGCCTACCTTGGTTGTAACGGGTGGCGATTTGAGTCACTGTTGCCTTTCTATCAGCTCAAACCAGTCTGCCCATTCTCCTCTGACCTCAACAAGGCATTTCCGCCCACAGAACTGCCGCTCACTGGATGTTTTTTCTTTTTCGGACCACTCTAAACCCTAGAGATGGTTGTGCGTGAAAATCCCAGTAGATAAACAGACTCAGACCAGCCCTTCTGGCACCAACAACCATGCCACGTTCAAAGGCCACAAATCACCTTTCTTCCCCATACTGATGCTCGATTTGACCTGCAGGAGATTGTCTTGACCATGTCTACATGCCTAAATGCACTGAGTTGCCGCCATGTGATTGGCTGATTAGAAATTAAGTGTTAACGAGCAGTTGGACAGGTGTACCTAATAAAGTGGCCGGTGAGTGTATATAATATGAGAGAGACAGGAGATCCCTACATCAGCTGGAGATGTGGCCTGGACCTCGAGGACACTGCACCCCCACTCCATAGGGGTTTGTTCACACTGTTATTTGGACTCATCTCATGTTTCTTTTATATCCATCTAGAAAAATAGATGGACATGAGGCATAAACAGACTAATCTTCCCTCTTCAGTTGTTGTGCTCCTATTGTGTGTATTACAGGTGGATGTTTTGGATCATGTCCTGGATAGCGGCCGCCGGTCCTGTAGCTGCTTCTCAGTTGTTTGATAGATATGAGGTAGATACGTATTAGATATTATATAGATAGGAGATAGATATTAGATATATGTTAATACAGTATATAGCAGACAGGTGAATCTCCAGTCCTGAAGGGGGGGGGGGGGGGGGCAGGGGTTGTAGTGAGCCCTGTAAAGAGGGATGTTGTGGGTGAATAGACATGTGATATGTAAATTAGATGACAGTGTAAGCCCCGACCTCTGTGTAAGCCCCCAACCTTGTAAAGGTTCCCCTGAGCTTTTTTTGTATAAAGGAGCTCGGGGTCTTTCCTGTATCTGGTCCTGTTGCTGCTGTTCTTCTTTCTAACTACCCTCCACACCCCCCCCCCCCCATATCTTAGAGATTTATATTTTTTTTTTTTACAAAAATGAAATGTTCTTGTTTTCCCCTGTAGATATAAAATGGCCGGATATTCATTTATCCCCCTAGAGATGAGAGAGGAGCTTTTGGCCGGGGTGAGATATATGAGAACTTTGGCCAACAGATTCCGTATTGTGGACCCAGTAAAGGTCGAGAAATTCGGGGACCATCTGCTGGAAATACTTGCAAAAAAATTCACAGGTCACTGGTATCTGGAGGAGCCAATGAAGGATCAGGCCTACAGGTAACTTACTGCTCTGTATTATATGTGGTAAAATAATTGCAATATCCATCAGCATCTTCAAAAATTCCTGGATTGGTGACTTGATAACATTTTATATATAAATCCTTTTATCTGTTACTAAAAATGATCCTTTAGAGTTTTCATATTGCTCCATTGTCATACACTATAATACTACAATAAAAATGATGTATATTTGGTCCTTCACATCTTTAGATATTTCCATATAGATATATCAGGATATCTAGAAAACCCATCATGGATCATCATCTCTAGACAACCCCATGGAAGTCCAGCAGGAACTCTTCTCTGACGTGTCATTTTTGACTATTTCAGATGTATAAGGATCAACAAGAATGACCGGGAGGAGACCATCCTGGAGGCCTGCATCCATAGTGGCCTCAACTACCAGGATCTGCCGCTCCCCAAGGAGATGACCTTGTGGATTGATCCCTATGAAGTCTCCTGCCGGTGAGTAGTCCCTCTTCCTATAACACTCAGTAGGGTTGGAGGTAGATGGTTTCCAGTACTCGGGCCGTGTCCCCTAGTAGCCAGTACCCGGTAAAAAAAAATAAACTAAGTACTCGCCATCCAGTGCTCCTCTTCTATCAGCAGTAGCGTGACCCAGCTCCGTGTGATGTCATAGTGTGCGCGTTGGCAGAGCGCACAAATCTGGGTCCCGCTACTGCTACAGATTGAAGAGGAGCTGAGATGGAGTTTATTTTTTATGTGCTGGGGCAGTGTACAGACTACCTATATACTGCAGGGGGGAGAGCGTGCTGGGGAGGGGGGTCTGCAGTATACTAGTCTGCTGTATACCGGGCAGTGTGACCGGGACTTGGCCTTGGTGCTGTGTTTCTGTATTGGACTAAATACTGGTTCTGTATATATATATATATATATATATATATATATATACACACACACACACACACACACTAAGCTTTGTTCTGGTAAAGTATAAGTATATCTCCATTATAATAATTCTTGATGGGCACAATATTATAATTTGGAAGACTGTACATTTTTATTAAAGGGGGGCTCTATATGTTTTAATTTGGGGGGAGCAATGTCTAAGTTAACTGTGGCAGTTTATGCTAGAAATGGTGGCATATTGCACATGTCTTTAATAAAGTTTGCCCGAACTAATGACCGTGTCTTGCATATCTTTCTATGAACAGATTGCATGAGTATAGCCGTCCGTACACGGTGGCAACCTTCGACCCAAGAAAGCCTCGTCATCCATTAGAAGAGGGGCAGGTGGCAGCTGTTTCTGGTCCAGTCACTTGCTCTACGCCCCCACTAGAGGATGACGGGTCTACACCGAGACAATGGAGCCAGAATGTGGAGGAAATATGCGAGAACCCTGTACCATTACAGGTGAGGAATGCTTTACTTGCCCTCCTCTACACAGTCTGACAGTTGCGGGCACATGGTGATGATGGTCAGGAGAGTGGGGTGCTGACACTCGGGAGGGCGTGGTGCAAGACTCTTGGGGTGGCGGGTTGGTGCTAGGCCCATGCAGGCTGATGACATGTTGGGGTGCAGAGTTATAAGTTCCTAAGATTCATTTTGATTTTTTTTTCTCTTCAGGCCCCCCGACCTGGTTTCAGGACTGCGTCGCCCCTCTGGATCCCCGGATGGAGGGCCCCACAGTTTTTTCAAAATTCCCCTGAAGTCAGTCAGCAAGGAGTCTGGCTACAGCCACGGTGGGGTGCAAATCCTCATTGCTGATTAAGACAGTGGGGTCCCGGGTGGGGGGGGGGCTGGGAGAGGTGTATTTATAGCGAGATAATTGTATCTGTAAATTTTTATATTGTAATAAAAATCTGGTAATAAATCCGCTGCTATGTCTTTAATGAAGGTAAGAGAGACCACACCCACTTGTATACTTACACCTGCTACCAGGAAGGAGGGACCATAGGTCCTAAAACCAAGAACTAAATAATTCTGAGGGGAAAGAAGTAAAAATAGATGGAGTCTACATATATTTGTAATGTACAAGATGTGTGTTTTATAGTGTAAACAGGAGATGATTATGGAAGATTCAAATGTTATCAGGAAAATTAATCCAAATAAAAGTTGTATTAAAAAAGAATAATCCGTAATATAAATGAGATCTGGAGGCGCTGAGGACATCCAACCCATAAATTGAAGGTCAAAAAAATGTTTTTGGTAACAGGTAAAAAAAACTACATTCAGCAATTACACACAATAGAAGTTACTGAATTGTCAGGATTCTGGTATCAGAGATTTGTTGTTTGATCAAATATTATATGGGAAATATGGTTTATTATATTAGTTACATTATCATTGTCCGGTGTATTATTGGTCTTTATCGCTCATATGGATTGAATATTTTCATTATTAGTCTTATGACAACTCTTATTCTAACAAACTTGGTTTTGTAATATTGAATAAAAGTTAAAGGACACCTGTCATCAGGTCTGTGTCACTATGTCTGTCACTACTACCTGATGGAGCAGCTCCCATCCCAGCCTTTATCTAGGTACTTCATACATTAATCATAGCAAAATCATTTTTTCTTTATTATGTAATACAAAGAAATACACAAGTACCTGACATGTTCTGCTATAACATGGCTGCAGCCTGGAGCTGTTGTATCTTTCACATACACACATAGGGTGCAGGAGGCGTGGCCACAAGCAAGCACATGGAGCCGCTGTCAGTCAAGCAATGGGGGTGTGGCTGTACCTCCCACTCATGAATAAGCAAGACAGCTTGAATATGCTAATAACTCATTGGACATCTCACAGGTCATTTGCATGAAGCTTTAGGACCTCATTTCTTAGGTTTACAGGCATGTAGAGGGACAATGAAGGGATAGAGACAATGCTCTCTAATGGCAGTTTATGAAAATATATTTAGTTTAGGGAGGTTATTTTGCATGACGGGTTCTCTTTAATTATACTTAAAAGAAATCCAAAATTATTCTGTCAATTAACAAAGACAGAGCAAGTGAAGAAAATTGCCCAAGGTAACGGTAACGCTGGACCGAATTAAGAAAAAAAAAAAAAAAAATCATAATGCCTAATGTAGAGTTCATGAAGGGCAAAGAAGAACCTCTGTTATCTCGTGTTATCCACATATCGATACAGACAATAACACCAGGAGAGGCTCCCATGGATTATTACAGGCCAGGGTGGGAGAAAAGAATAGACACCAGGTCATCATCAGTCATGTAAGTCGACAATTTGGACTCCGGTGCTTCTACAGATCCTGGTCTACAAGGAGAGTTTTAGCAGAATGCTGTGAAGTGGAGAGAGCATGTGCTGGTGGGGGTGTAAGTGTAAGTAGGCCAGTTGCACCCAAATTTGTAAGTCAAGGTCAAGTCGGGGTTTGAAGCTTTTAATGAGTCCCATGATGGGAATTGTGCATCAATGACTATGACTGATCCGGGGTCATTGACAACCTCCCAACATAGGACCCTGTGTCTGCCAATCTGGGAGGGGGGGGCTGGATTGTTAAATAACAAGGTGAGGGGGCCTGGCAATCTAGGTCATCCCAAGTTGAAAGAATATGGGGAAAATAAAGTGTCTGATGTCTGGTGGTCTGTGGGCCGGTAGAAGTCACGGTTCGCTGCTTAAAAAGCGGTCATATGGATTGAATATTTCCATTATTAGTCTTATGACAACTCTTATTCTAACAAACTTGGTTTTGTAATATTCAATAAAAGTTAAAGGACACCTGTCATCAGGTCTGTGTCACTATTTCTGTCACTACTACCTGTTGGAGCAGCTCCCATCCCAGCCTTTATCTAGTTACTTCATACATTAATCATTGCAAAATCATTTTTTCTTTATTATGTAAATGAGGCTGGTCACATGGTCAGAGGCAGTGATGTCACCCCTGTTACCCCTCCTCCTGCTCATGTCTGTGTGTAAAGTATAGTAAAGCATTGCTGGTGTGTGTGCTGCATCCTCCTAATACACATGTAAGAGACACAGACATCAGCTACACAAGTACCTGACATGTTCTGCTATAACATGGCTGCAGCATGGAGCTGTTGTATCTTTCACATACACACACACACACACGCACACACACACGCACACACACACGCACACGCACATGCACATGCACATGCACATGCACATGCACACACACACACACGCACATGCACACACAGGGTGCAGGAGGCGTGGCCACAAGCAAGCACATGGATCAGCCATTACATGGAGCAGCTGTCAGTCAAGCAGTGGGGGTGTGGCTGTACCTCCCACTCATGAATAAGCTGGACAGCTTGAATATGCTAATAACTCATTGGACATCTCACAGGTCATTTGCGTGAAGCTTTAGGACCTCATTTCTTAGGTTTACAGGCATGTAGAGGGACAATGAAGGGATAGAGACAATGCTCTCTAATGGCAGTTTATGAAAATATATTTAGTTTAGGGGGGTTATTTTGCATGACGGGTTCTCTTTAATTATACTTAAAAGAAATCCGAAATTAACAAAGACAGAGCAAGTGAAGAAAATTGCCCAAGGTAACGGTAACGCTGGACCGAATTGAGAAAAAAAAATCATATAATGCCTAATGTAGAGTTCATGAAGGGCAAAGAAGAACCTCTGTTATCTCGTGTTATCCACATATCGATACAGACAATAACACCGGGAGAGGCTCCCATGGATTATTACAGGGCAGGGGCATCTTGTGGGAGAAAAAATAGACACCAAGTCATCATCAGTCATGTAAGTTGACAATTTGGACTCCCGTGCTTCTACAGATCCTGGTCTACCAGGGAGAGTTTTAGCAGAATGCTAAAGTGGGGAGAGCATGTGCTGGTGGGGGTGTAAGTCTGAGTAGGCCAGTTGCACCCAAATTAGTAAGTCAAGGTCAAGTCGGGGTTTGAAGCTTTTAATGAGTCCCATGATGGGAATTGTGCATCACTGACTATGACTGATCCGGGGGTCATTGACAACCTCCCAACATAGGACCCTGTGTCTGCCAATCTGGGAGGAGGGGGGGCTGGATTGTTAAATAACAAGGTGAGGGGGCCTGGCAATCTAGGTCATCCCAGGTTGAAAGAATATGGGGAAAATAAAGTGTCTGGTGGTCTGTGGGCCGGTAGAAGTCACGGTTCGCTGCTTAGAAAGCGGTGGGTCAGATCGATCTCCAGCTGTACTCCCTGATTTGATACAACAGTAGATGAACAGCACTCTGCAGGTGTGCGGTGCTCCGGGTACGGCCTGGGCCTCAGTATCGTAGCAAAGAAGATCCCGGCACTCGCAGAATAAATGCAAATCGTGTTTAATAGTAAGATAAACTTACAGCATGATGTGCAGGGACACAAAAACGGGAACGCGTTTTCGGCTCCATGCACGAGCCTTTATCAACCACACTGTATAGTTAAACATCACACACATAAATACAAAGTTGCGATCTAAACCCCGCCCACTGACATCACATCCTACCGGAAACAGGACCTCCGTGGTGTGACATAGTGGCTTCAGGTATTTTCCTCGTTCTGATTGCGTTTCTAGAAGGAAGGGTTAAATCGCGATTACGATTTAAGAGATTTTTCATAATACTGTGATAGTTCATTTGAGACATACTTATGTTTAGACTAATTGAAGCTTTATTTCTGTTTTATTTATTCTCCAGTTTTGACTTGATAGTGATGCATTAACACTTTGATTTTGTCCCCAATCTCTCCTTCTAGAAACGCAATCAGAACGAGGAAAATACCTGAAGCCACTACGACACACCACGGAGATCCCATTTCCGGTAGGATGTGACGTCAGTGGGCGGGGTTTAGATCGCAACTTTGTATTTATGTGTGTGATGTTTAACTATACAGTGTGGTTGACAAAGGCTCGTGTATCGAGCCGAAAACGCGTTCCTGTTTTTGTGTCCCTGCACATCATGCTGTAAGTTTATCTTACTATTAAACACGATTTGCATTTATTCTGCGAGTGCCGGGATCTTCTTTGCTACGGTTCTCCCTGATTTGTCTGGGCATGGTAGTGCCAGACCAAAACCTGCTGGGTTAGGGCCACAGTGTGATATATTTCCAAGGTTTTTGAATTTTTAACCTTATAATCTCAATCTCAATCTACAGTCTTACTCATGTACCCTATGATGATATTAGCTTCATCTTTTTGTCCTAACAATATAAAAGAAAAAAAACGGATGGTCCTATGGTATTGGCAATTACAAATGTACTACTATCTGTTAATCAATATTACATTTCATGAGTTTTCACAGGATCTATGTTCAATCATCTTTTGGTAAAGTATACTACCACCATTACTTTTGCACTTTTCACTGCACGTGTTCTTTTGCACATATATTTGCTGCACATCTTGCACTTGTGGTTTGTTTGCGTCCCACTCACTCCATATGTTTTCCAACATCGCGTATTTAATGGCTTACAACCTCAAGGGTGTACTCCTTGTTACTTCGACTCACGTTCGGACAGTCACAATTGTCCCCACACATTCCTTCACTCACACATCAGTCATCCCCTCATGCTACAATATCATCACACTCTATATGTATTCATAACAAGTTCCATATATTCATCACGGTTTCCACACTCACTTTTACCAACTTTTTTACAGTTCACATACAACTATTCACAATTCTCACATCACATGTCTTCACATCTTTTCATTGCGATTATCAATACTAACATAAGAATTTAGACACCTCATCATATTTTGGGTCAATCGAGTAGTGCAGGTTATTAGGGCTTCATCTTTATATAGATAGAGTATGCGGCTTGCTGGCCTTTTTTAACCGAATCCAGCATCCCACACATATATACAACAGACTGTACTGTGCAGTGCATTGTTATGTTTCCTACCTGGCTCCGCTGACAGCATTTACCTCGCATCCCCTGTTGTGCGCATGCCTGTTTGCCTCTGGTGTGCGATCTCCAGGCGGGGGCCGTGTCGCTGACGTCACATGATGCGGTGTTACACACCCCATCGGTGACGTCACCACTCGGCCCCGCCACGATCGCACTCTCATGCGAGCGGTCATGCGCCGCAAACACAGGTGCCCTGACTAAGCTATCAAGCACGGAATGCCTATTGGATGGGGCACGATACAAAAGCCTAGCGAGTTCCTTATGTGTTACCCCTTGAGAAAGACCGGCGGGTTGAAACGCGCGTTGGGGTGTTCCTTTCCACCAGGTAACCGTGCATACAGGCATCCAGTGCACAGTTGTGCATTATTCAGCACCTTATGTATACCATTATATATACATTATGTATGCTTTTCTTGGTTAGTATGTCTATGTACTGGATGGGCGCATATAACACAGATTTATTACACATGGTATTGTTTTGCCCTAGATGTTTAAGTATTGAATTCCTGTATATGGCATGTCCTGGTGTGTACAAACTTTTACCTCTCCTGATACCCTTGATTTTTAAATGGTTTTATTATGTTGCATTCAAATTAAATAATAAAGATAACTTTCTTATTCCATTCCTGTTTCCTCATATGTCTTGTTGGGGTTATATGATATATTTTGGCGTCTGGCAGGCTACACTTCGATTTTTAAGGCGTGTCAGGATGGTGAAGCTGATGCCTCAGTATTTGTTACCCCGGGTAAATGAGGTGTTTGGCTGATTTGGCTTTGAAAATAAGGAGCAGAAGTCTTGTTGGTGTTGGCCCGAGCCGCTCTCCCATGTAGGAATCCCACATGGTCATTGTGTATTATGGATGAAAGGACTAGCTCTAGATGGTCATCCAGGACCTTTGACAGCAACTTAATATGCAATTAATCAGGGATATTGGACGGCAATTAGAACGCACCATGTGGTCTTTGTCTGGTTTGGGTATGACCAAAATCTAAGCCATCAATGGTTACCCAGGAAAGGGTGTGGAGGTCATGATTTTATTCATCTCTGGCCAGGAAAGGAATCTAGCCTTATAGAAATGTGGAGTGCAGCCATCTTGTCCCGGGGATTTTCTAGCCAGGGTCATTTTAATCCCTTCTAGAACCTCTAATTCACATGTCTCCTCATCTAAAGCTTTGCGTGTCTATCAAGGGGGAAGCAAAGTCTCTAAAACGTAAGTCTTTGCTCCTTCACCAGGTGTGTGGTCAGGTCAGTCTAAAAACTGACCTGACATTGACTGAAATTATATAGGTCCTGATGATATTGTTTAACCCTTTCCCGACATTTGACGTAATACTACTGCATGGCGGGAGGTGAGTTCCCGCAAAATGCAGTACTATTACGTCATGGCTTGTAATGATCACTGTGTCCACAGACTCAGTGATGAAGGGGAGATGGTTGCTGTCCCTGGCAGCAGGGCATCTCTCCTCAAGGACTAGGGGGGTCACCCCCGTCCCCCATGCCCACGAACGCTGCAATCAGCTGGTCAATTCAGACCAGCGTCTTCACAGCATAGAAGGAGGAGATCGATGCTGTTTGTGGATGCTCCGATTCCCTCCTTCTGCCAGGTGGCATAGGTGGCATCATGCCACCCACCAGAGCGATCCGATCTGTCGGTCTGTAAAGACAGACATGTCGGGTTGCGATCGCTGCCGCCGAGTTGTAGTACTGGGAAGATGGCGACATCACGCCATCTTCCCTGAGTCTTCCGGGGGTGGTGCCGAGTGGTGCCACCTCCAACCCCGGCCCCCACCAGCCACATGTCTGAAGGGACAGGCAGCATAGAGGGACAGGAAGCATTGAGGGACAGCTAGCGTGGAGGGACAGCATGTGGAAAGGTGGTGATCGGTGCTGTGCTACACGGCACCAGCTCACAACCATGTGTCACAGAATAGAGGTGGCATCCTACCACCTCTCAGATCGATCCGATCGGTCGGTCAGTAGTGACCGACCGATCGGATTAATATAAAGTGTTAAATGTGTCAAGATGGCTGACACCCATCATACGTCGTGCCCCCCCACTTCTTCACCTCCCCCCACTTCTTCTTCCACCCCCCCTCATAACCCTCCCCTTCTTGATGACGAGGTGGCATCATGCCACCTTCCGGATTGATTTGTACTGACCAACCAATCGGATCTGTGGGGGGAGATTCAAAGTACTGCACACTGATCTGCACATTGCATTCTAGTCCTGAACAGCATGCAGAACAGTGAGTGATACCTGTCTGTGCTTTGTACAGCTAGATATTGCTCCAGTTGGCACCTTTGGTGGCATCTGTCACATTTCCGAGTGTTGCGAGTAATTGCTGAGCGATTGTTGCTGCTGCTGTTTGTCTTTTTTTGTGCATACAGCAGTCGCAGCGTCCCGATCCCTGTCCCTGTTCCAGAGCCTTCCCTCCCCTCCTTTTGTGTGTGTGGCGACTTTGAGCCTCTGTGCTCTTTTTTGTCGCTTTTTTTCTTTTTTTGTCACTTTTGTAGCAGTTGCACCCCCCTGTGTGCGTTCTGCAAACCATCAGCCGCTGATCAGTGCTTTTTTTGTGCAGATTTTTTTTCTTTTGTGTGCTATGACAACTGATCAGCTCTGTGCTCATTTTTTTGCCATGGTATCTTTGGCATTGGAGGATAAAAGTTGATTTTTCTTTTACTATAGTAACTTTTCTACTACAGTTTTTTTTGAAAGTACACAGGTCGTCTCTCTTTTACTAGTGTTATTGGTTCCCATACACGTGTTGAATCACACACCCCCTTGAATAAAGTTTTTACACGTGTTTAAGCACTACATTTACACACCCCCTCCCAATAAAAATGTCCCATTCATCCCAAAGAACCTTTTCAGCAGAGGAGGCATTGCCTTTCTTGCCTCCGATACTAATTCAGAAGGGGAGGATGCCACATTCCTCTATTTCTCTTGCCCCTCACCCGGTGATGAGGGGCCATCCAGAAGGCGCCCCAGGGCATCGGATGAGGTTGTTCCCTAGCCCCCAAATGACCCTGAATGGATCCCACCCCCTGATAATTATGAGCATCAAATCCCAGAATTTGTGGGAAGTTCAGGAATTAATTTTGAGACAGAAGGCTTCACAGAAATTGACTTTTTCAAAGTCTTTTTCTCTGAGGATCTTGTGGATTTGTGTGCCCAACAGTTTTTGGCACAAAACCCAACTTCATCATTTTCTAGGTGGACCCCTGTAGATGCAGTAGAAATGATGAAGTTTTGGGGTCTTGTGCTACATATGGGCATTGTCAAAAAAACAGAGATCAGGCAGTATTGGAGTTCTGATATTTTCTGCAGTTCTCCTATTTATCGCTCAGTAATGAATCGCACACGCTTTGGGGCAATGTAAAATTTTTACATTACAATGACAATTGGCAGTGCCCACCTCAAAGCGACCCGTCATGTGACCGTCTATACAAAATTAGGCCAATCCTTGATCACTTTAACACCAAGTTTTTTTAGGCCTACACCCCTGAAAAATCCATTTGTGTAGACGAGTCACTTGTACATTTTAAAGGAAGACTACGGATCTACATATATTTGTAATGTACAAGATGTGTGTTTTATAGTGTAAACATGAGATGATCATGAAAGTTTCAAATGTTATCATGAAAATTAATCCAAATAAAAGTTGTATTAAAAAAATACAACTGTTTGCGGTAATCGAGTTGGGGATAAATAAACAGTATTATTACATTCTACCCTACTCATATATATCAACTCCAAAATCCCCAAATCCCCTTGGTCCTAAACCCAGGACCTACTGATTGTGGCTTCCTGTAATAGTGAGGAAGAGGAGGTAGTGAGGACTCCAAGGAGACGCTGACACCTCCCACCATTAATGAATATAGAGGACGGGATGAAGCACAATCCAGAAGGTCGGTGACTATTATATGACATCTTATAACACTGGGGAATATTCTAGAGAAAACTGGATCCCACACAAAATGTGATCAATAATTCCCCCAGATTTATTCCCACAAGATAAAGTCTTATGTCCCAGATTGATAATTTAATGCTATTAAATATTCATCATCTGCATCAAGAGATGTTTTAATATATAATAGATAAATTATTGATAGACCTAATAAATAATGGCCTCACAGCGAGAGATTTCAAATTTTAAAAAAGCTGTATGAGTCACCGAGAAAGTCCGGACTCGGCTCCTATCAGACACATTTCTCAAGACACAGAGTTGCCTGTCTAATAGATAGATAGCTTTGTATCAATCCATCCATCCATATATCCTTGTCTTCCTCATCTTTTAATTTATCCATATATAATCGTAGAAAACGTCACTTTCCAAAACCAACGATGTAAGTGTAACAAATGTTCCTTTCTTTCTATAAACGGACTCATTTTTCTGTCACATTGTTACTTCTTGACTTCCTTTACTTTACCTACTAGAGATCCTCAGCCCAAGCTCCTAAGAGCTCACCGCCGGGACTTATGTCATGTATCCATATATATATGTATCTTTCTTCATCAATCTTTCTGTTTCTTTCCCATCTACAGTTTTTTTTACTTTCTACCAATTTAGATGGAAATGGAAAACCCCATGGAAGGACCCCCTGATACTGACCTTGTGTATGGAGGATATTTTGGTTTGGGGTCAGGGACACTGGGGGTTTGGGTGGGGACGTCTGTGCCTTGTGTTATGTAAATGATCCTTTATTGAAGTCTATGAGACACAATGATACCTGTCACCTATGTAGCACAATGCGGGTGTAACCCATCACCTTGTGTGTAGGGTCTCCTCTCCAAGCACCGGCTACATGTATTTATAAAGTGTCTGCACCAGTTGGGTGTCGCGGCTGCTCTGTGTCTGACAATACAGAAAAATGTGCAGCTAAAGGGGCGAGTTACTGCTTAGTCGGAGTTTACGACACATTTAATACAGAGACTCGACAAAATTGTAAAGGAGCAGCAAAGAAAAGATGGCGCCACTTCCGGGGCCGTTCAGGGGGTACAAGATTTATAAAGACCGTGCTATGAAGACCAATATTCAGTAATTTGACGCACCCTGCACATTAGTGAGGAGGCTGCACTACTTTTGGTATATCTAGACCCATGTGTGAGCGCAGCCTTTTGAGAAATAATTGGGCAACGCTCCAGTGATAGGTGTAAAGATTAGGGAATTTTATTTACTGATACAGCAGGATCCCCTATGCTAGAATAGATGATGCTTTCCAATGAGTGTTTTATAATTACAATTAGTAAAAAAAACATAACATTGTAAATTCATACACAGACATGCACTGCAGATCAACCTTTATAAAGTGTCATAATCTATGTTACAAAATTTACCGGTAATTCCATTTTATTAACACCCTTATCATGAGCTCGGAGTATACATCTGGGGATCCTTACACACAGGGGGAGATTCCTACAAGTGCTACACATCTCTACCTTCTCCAATTTATAATTTTATATATGAGTAAACTACATTTAGAAAATATGTGGTTTGGGCAGTTGTCCAGGGCCCAAGCCTTATAGGGGGCCCTTGGCCACCCAAACTACCAACCAAATATTATACTGAGAAGGACCTTTACCCATGAAATCCTAGTACATCTGTTCCTTCTCTTAATAAACATGTACACAAGAGCCAATTGTTATACCCTTGAAGGTCCCCCAAAGGTCCTGAACCCGCAGATTAAAAGCAGCAGAAGGGACAGTTCCTCCATTCCCCAAGAAGATTGATTTAAGTCCCATATGTAGGAAGTTTCAGGGGCACATAATATTCATACAGCCCAGGGCCCAGGCTTATTCCGCCCCAGCATGATCTATTACCAGGGCATCAGACTCCCCCAAAACATTTGCCCCCCTTAAATATGTATTATTTACACTATATTAAAGTAATCTCAAACCTTCCAAGATATTGAAAATATACATAATAATAAACCTACCCGGAATAATCTATAGTCCTGATAAAAAAAATACAGAAAATGCAAAAATTTTAAAATACAGTTGTCTACCTTTATTGTACATTGTGACAGAAAAATTATAAAATGAATGGATCACCCTGTGACACATGCTCTAATGTTCTGTGCCAAACATAGCAGGTTCAGGTTCCCAAACCCAGACTAGGGTCAGAAGTCTACATTTAGTTTCTACATTCTGGGTTACCCATGCAGGTAGCACCCGCGATCGGTTCCAGCCTTTAATAACTGTTACCATTTTCCCTCTGTGACATCAAAGGGAATGATGATCCTAGAGAAAAGGGCAGGGTGCTTTCACAGCTGGCATTTTCCATTGGAATTTGAAGGATTTGCACGCAAAATTGGTGGCAGCACCATTCGCTTGTGTTAACGTGTTGGTGTTTGGGTACTTGAAGAAACTTTTGTACCGGGTTCAGCCAAACTCGACCAACCAGGAACTGAATGGGTCCACTCATCAACTCTTCTTCCGAATGACTTAAAGAATGTAAGGTAAAAAAAAAGGAGTCACTTTGCCACAAAGAAAAACTTTAAAAGAAAAATCCAAAATCAAGACTTTTTTGTATGTGTTTTTTCAATTATCCTAGAACTTTTTTTTATCCTATATTTTTCTATAATCGTCAGCTGATGGCACAACTTTTTACATATTGGTGGACACAGGTTTGTTTGAAGGATTTATATTTTTGTCTTCTACAGCGGGGGCAGCTTCACAAGTCTCTTGTTCTCTGTAGGGTTCATTACTCTGTTCACCTAAGGCTCTTTCAAGCCTCAAGGGGATGGATCTCAGGAAATTATGTCTAAAATCTTGGCCCATAAAAACATAAATAATTGGGTTAATGCAACTGTTAAGGCAAGCAAGATTAATAATAATAGTATTTATGGTGAAGAATTGAATGATATCTGTTGCAAACATGGATGTTAGTGGCCAGATGTAATACGGAGCCCAGCAGATAAAGAAACACAATATAACAGCGGTGATGATCCTGTAGGGTCTCTGAGATCTCTGGGGTCTATTACTTTTTCTAAGTTTGAGGAAAATGGTGACATAACTGGTGAAGATGATGAGGAAAGGGATCACAAACATCATAACTAATCGGATCTGCTGAATGGGCTGTTTTCTGTTGGAATCCATTTTAAATAAAGTTACCACACACCATTCTGTTACATCACAAAAATAAAAAAAATATAAGTAAAAATATAAACCAGTAATTAGCAAACTCAGCCCCCAGATAATTCCTACAATGAGTCTCACCAGATTATGTGTCCTATAAACTTTAGCCCAAAATGGCCACATGACCGATACCCAGCGATCAACACTCATGGCCGTCAGGAGGAGAACACTGGCGCTCATGTTTAAATTGAACAGAACTATACTTGATCTACAAAAAGATGCAGCCATAGGAACTTGTTCTTTGAGAAGGTAAGACCATTCTGCAATACGTAGAGGAAGAGAAGCGCAGCACAGGAAGTCAGCGATGGCCAAGTGGAGGAACCACACGGAACTGATTGTCTTCTTCATCCTGAATCCGGCAATCCAGATGACTAATCCATTCCCGATAATCCCAAGGATGAAAACGGTGCTATATAATGTCATTGACATCTCATATAATAATTCTATATCAGCCCAACCTATAGTCCTGTTACTTGACTTGAGGTCTTCATATGATGACCTTAGAAGACATGATGGATTAGAGGTTAGACTAATGAACAATTATATTACCATAAATATTAAGTTTGCTATTGTTATAGAAGTAGAGAAGAATACACAATTTTATTATATTCCCTAAATGTCATTGTAAACACAGACTAAAAATGTAAATGAGATAATTTTAAAATTGATTAGACACTTTTTGATACCTGCAAGTCATTGGTGATAATCTGGCACCTGGTTCTGATTTAATTATCTGACAAATCCTATTTAACCAGCTTATTAACTTTCCAGTTTTCACTGACATTGCAAAAATGTTGTGCCTGAAATACCTGAAAACTTCCGGGAGCAGGTTGTCCAGATGAAGTCCAAAGGGGTGACCCTACCAGACATAGCGAGAGAATGTGTTCCTAGTGTCAGGATCAGTGGTAGTGGATCCCCTGTACCACCGCGGATGATGACATAAGCCGACACCTGGGACCGGAGTCTACGTGGTACCCAGCCCGCCACAAAGCAAGTCGGATTTGTTGCAGCTTGGTACCACCAGGTCGTTCCACAGGCGCGACTTTGTCAGTGGTGGTGGCCAAGGTGAAGTACAGAGTCGTCAGACAAACTCGTGGTCAGGGACAGGCAGGAGGTCCAGGCAGGCAGCACAGGATCGTACTTGGGGACAAAGCAGAAGGTCAAGAAAAGCAGCAAGAGATCGGAGTCAATAATGGACCAGGGTCACAGCGGGAATTCGGAAACATATCAGAACACATACAATAGCTTTCTCAGTGGCACTACGTACAAAGATCTGGCAGGGAATGCTGAGAGAGGCAGGTTTTTATCAGTTTCCTGAAAATGGCCAGCACCAATAAGCTGTGCACTGGCCCTCCTCGAATGTCGGCACGCACACACCCTTGGAAGCTGCTGGAGCAGGAACTGCTAGAACAGAAACGTGGACAGGTAAGGCACGGAGGGGAGCCTGGGGCCGCGGGGAGGCACAGGTGTGCCCGTGACCCGGAACCGGGATCGCAGGGGCACCCGTGACACCTAGTCTGTGATTTCTAGAATATTGCATCTTTATCTCATCACAAACTCTGTCAAGTTCCCAAGAAGGCTAGTCACCCTTGAAAGACAATTGAAAGAAAGTACAGGGATATGCGAAAAATCTTCATGGGGAATCACTTTGGCTGGAACATCTGGCCAGTTTCACATTCAACAAGTTAAGAATCTGTCTCATCATACAGTGGGGCATATTTACTTACCAGGTCCATTCGCGATCCAGCGGCGCGTTCTCCGTTGAGGATTCGGGTCTTCCTGGCAATTCACAAAGGTAGTGTGCCCAATGTCCACCAGGTGTCGCTGCTGTGCTGAAGTCCGTCGGAGTTCGCTGGAGTTCACAGTCCTATCTTGGGTGCAGGTAATCGTGTGTCAAGCGACACTTTTAAAAAAAAAAATTCCACGGTTTTTCCGAATCCTTTGGGTTTTCCGACGGCCATGCCCCCCAATTTCCGTAGCATGCATGCTGGTGCCAATGCGCCGCAATCCGATCGCGTATGCCAAAAACCCGTGAAAATTCGGGAAACCCGGCGAAAAATAGCGATTCGGGCCCTTAGTAAATGACCCTCAGTGTCTCAACGTTTAAGAGCATTTCGACTAAAGGTAGACACTGCAGTGACCAAACCTCTCATTACCCAAAAATGAGGATGAGGATCATGTTGCATCGGCAGAGGAGAAGTGGTCCACAGTTCATTTTAGTGATGAAAACAAGTTAGATATTTTTTGGTCTGGTGGGAAAAAGTCACAGAACTTTGAAAGAGGAAAAGTGGACCAGAGTCCCAGCAGAGCCATGTGACAGACAAGTGATTTCCTGTGGCCGGTGCTGAAGTCAGTCGCAAATTACTTCAGATATCGGCATAAATGGGAAAATCCAACTGATTGCACTGATTCAGGCACGATTCATTGAATAAAATCAAAGAAAGATATTCTCAAAATATTAAAAAATGTATCCACAAATATTTTATATATCCAACATGAAATAAATTGGTCTGCAGGCAGAGCCTACTTTTTTCAATAAAACATGCTAATTGTGGGTTATCATGTAGTTCTGCTAACCCGACTTATAACTCCCAGATAATCCAGTAACAAGACCACTACGTCGCTCAACCTGGTGGAGTAATCACCACCAATGGAGGAATCATGGCAGGTATCATCCCATTCACATCTTCTATAGTAAGAGTTTTTTTTTTACCATGTATTGAATAAGGCACAATAATATGTAAATATCAAAAATATGTAAAAATAAAAAGCACCCTGTCTTTTGTAAAAATCCAAAAGGTCTCCCTATTTAGTAACAGCCTTCTGTGTTTGCCTTCCATTTTTAAGTTTAAAGAGGACCTGTCCTATGCAAAACATTGTGGGTTTGGGTAACCAGAAGACAAACCGGGATTTCAGTTAAAAGTCCGGGTAGGGTTCACCTTCATGGGCAAAGCCGCAGAAAGCATGTAATTACCATTTTGGCCCCAAACCTTTCGCTCCCCATTTCAGCACACAGAGTGACGAGCCCAGCACCATGCACACCGCCATTTTCTTTAAGATTGTTGCTTTCCTTTATGTCACTTTGCACACGGCATATAAAGGATAATGCCCTTGATTGGTGCCAGCCCATCATAGGCGTTACCGGTGGGTGATCGGACCCATTTAAAGGATTGACACCTGCGATGGGTGAATGCAGCGAGTGCTGGTGTTCTGATACCGAACTGGAATACCGATAGGTCCACTCATCAATAATTGTCACCCAACTTTAAATTTAAGTTGAAGGCATTGATTTACATGTGAAAAAAGGCAAGCCACATTTTTTTCTTTAAATAGTAATTCTTTGCAAATAATTGTATAAACTATATAAAAAATACAAGGAATATGAACATACTGGTTGTGGTAATCCAGAGCTGTGCTAGTAGAGCTTGGGTCATAATTAGCAGGATCCATTCTGACTTTTCACCTAGAAGAGAGAAAAATAACAAATACTACAACAAAATAATAATAATAATAATAATAATAATAATAATAATAATAATAATAATAATAATAATGATAATGATAGTAATAGTAGTCGAAATAAAAATAGTAATAACATTAGTAATATTAATAATAGTAATAAAAAATAGTAAAAAAAAATAATTAATAATATTACTAATAATAATTAGTAATAAAATAGTAATAATAAAAATAGAAATAATAATAAAAAATTGTAATAATGATAACAATGACACATATTTTATAATTTTTACGAAAAATAAATATAATTAAAAAAATATATTATAACTGAACCATCTTGAAATTTTTCAATTGATTCAGGTCCAAATTTTTAGATTTTGTTTTATGATCAAAAATTATTATATAACCTGTTTGATAGTTCAGCTACCTTGGATTCTCTGCAATGTCTACACCCCAGTGGATGTTTTAGAAGAAAATGTATCTAGTAAGAACTATACAATGAGATATGAAGTTACCTTATATACTCGCCTCAGCACAAAAAAATGTGCTGAAAACCCAAACTCGGCTTATACTCGAGTAAAAATTATATAGGTTTTAACAGGTTTTTGTGGTAAAATTAGGGGCCTCGGCTTATACTTGGGTCGGCTTATACTCGAGTATATACGGTAATCATTTTCTTTACAGGAGAACTTCACATTAGATCTCAATTTGTCCATGTAAAGAGATGGTACTAAATGACCCATCTCCAAGCTACATAATCAATATGATAAATTATTCAAAATACAGAATAAAATTAGTTGACGGTTAGATTGCTATGAGATTGATATATCGATGATTGTCATGTTTATGATAGAAAACAGATGTGGTATTAATGCTAAAAATGATGTTTTTCTTATGGGTTCCTCACCTTTCCTTTGTTCTCCTCCAGGATCGCCTTCCCTTGGTCAGTGAGTGCAGAAGATCTCTATTTGCCGGGAGCTCTCTGCTATCTACATGCCGTATACTTCTCTGACCCAATCCATCTGACACTTCGACTAAGTGCAGGCAATTAGCTCCGGACAGAATACAGTAATTAGTCTGATTTATTATGCATTAAGACAACAATCTTCAAATCATCCAAATACTTCTAAAAGGTTCATTTGTGTAAATATGTTGTAATAAAACTAATTTATTCTCCTTGTACACAGGAGAGGTCAATGATGGGGAACCTTTTAGACACTGAGTGCCCAAACTACTATCAAAACCCATTTATTTATTGTAAACTGCCAACATAGCAACAGAATCTTATACTTACCCGCTCTGCCTCAGCTTTCAATCGTTTAGAAGTGAACGGCGGACACCAATACGTTGAAAAAATCCGGGTAAATTTGAATTATCTGTGTAGCATTCATCCTGGACGAGAGGAAGAATCGAGAGGGCTCGCAGTAGGCGCTCATATGATAACCAGCCCAGTCCTCACGTCCTTGCTCATCCTGTAGTCTCAGACAACCAAAAATGTGTTGTGACTAGGAGTCCAGAAGAGTCCAATAAGGGGGAAACGTGCTGCCTAATTGGGTCCTACCTATGTGATCCCATTTAGGAGAGGTCATGCTTCCTAAGACAAGTGGTAGGGAAGGGTAGGGAAGGTTCTAGGGCACCACCTCACCACGCAAATGGGGGGAGATTGTGTTTTTTTTTGCATTGGTTTGAACAAAGCACTCATAGAGGACCTTTTATCCCACTGACAGCTCTGCACATGTCCACATGTGCTACTGTGATGCATCCAGCAGTCATATTCCATATGGATCACTATCTATGTGTAGACCCCCACTACTGATACCAATATTATCTATAGGTAAACCTATAAGAGCTTGTTAATCTAAATTGGAGAAGTTAGTAGGATAACACAATTCACCCCTCTCTATACACCTCTTAAATTTCTCAAAATCCCTGGTAACAAGCTCTATAAAGGTTTCAATTACATGATTGCCCTTAGGGGGAGACCATCCGTGGAGATGGTGGGTTCTCCAATGTATGGTCGGATTCGGAAAAAAGGGAGACAAGAAAGCGCTATCCTAGTGCTATCAACTATGCCCGACAAAGGCTTGAATCCCGAGCCGAAACGCGTTGTAATAAAAATTATCTTTAAAAGAAGCATGACTGAAGAACTCTGCATTCGCGAGCACCAGAAACATTCAATACCTCCCATACTACATTTGGGTCCTTCTGCTGCATTATACGCCCCAGTAAGTCTGTTCTAAAAATTTTCCACTTTAATTGTAAAGTTCATCTAAACAGACTTTAAAAATGAAGGATATAAAAGCTAATTATCTAATTGCCCCAAATAATAATAGTAATATTATAAAAGTGATAAGAATCCTTATAATACTTTGTGTTTCATAAGTTTTTCCTTTATGCCGTCTCATTTTAAATGTGTATTCTGACTCCTAGAAGTGAGCCCCGATGGGAGCATTTGGATTAGGTTTATCCTTCTGCTGCTTTAGTAACATGAAAAACAAGAGAGAGAGATGTTTTATGCTTAGTTTATTAGTAGGATTATGTGTGATTATTTATGAAGCAATTTAACCATCAGTTTGTATTTTACAACATTTGATGCAAATGCAGTAAATGGAACAAAATCTCCATGAAATCTACATAAAAAGCAAATAGATGATCAAATATTAGAACAACTCATTCTTCTTAACATTACATGAAAAATATACTTTCCATATATACAAGTGTATATATATATATATATATATATATATATATATATATATATATATATTGTATGTATACATATAAAGTGTAACATGCACGGTGACACCAGGACAGATTTCCCTTGGCATATAGAGGACTTCCACCATTTCCACTGCTTTATTTCATATAATGGGTGTGGTAGAACAATGTTAGGAATCATATGTAACACCCATATAGGTGTCATCCTCTTTCGATGGTTTGCAGGTGCTGATTCTGGCTTTGTGCCTTTCTGAACAACTGTAGTGTGAACACGAATTTAACGTGCTATGTTTGGATTAATTAGCACTACACTCCGTCTCTTTTCTGCAGCATTAGCTTTGGTTCATCATTAGTTAACCTGTTCTTATTGACAGCTTTTCACATTACTCACCTGGTCCCTGTGTTGTATCTGTATCTATGAGTTCTGGTCCAATCCCTATTGAGTCGAGAGTCTCACATAAGAGTTCTGTTTACCCTTTCTAGAGTGCTGAATATAGAGTTGCTTCTGTCTTAGCTCCATACATTCAATGGGACTTTGATCATTGTATTTCTGGTGTCGTGTCCTTTGGCTCTTGTTCAGACTACTTTACTGTCTTGCGATTTTGTACTGTGTTTGCTCTATTTGTTGTGATGCTAAAACCTATACTGTATTGTCTGTATGTTTTGCAATTTAGTGCAGAGAAGGATCATTTACCAGTTACAGGCCACTGCCTAGTGTGGTTTTATGTGAGTAGGTATAGTGAGTCTAGTGGGTTCAGATTTAGGTCTCACTGTCCTGTCCATTTTTATGTACCAGGTGCCACCCATTAGACAATTGCACTTCATTTTTGAGCCCTCACCCCCTGCAATCAGTGGTATCAGTTTTTTGTAAATAATTTCTCTACTGATTGTCCGGAGGCTAGGGTAAATGGGGACCATCCATCTGACAAGTAAGAGCTAAGTTTGCCTATTACTTGATAAACCAATCATTCTTGGGAATGATGCAGGTAGAGAAAGAATGTCCACAATACCAAAATCAGTATAGCAACCCCTATTAAAGGGTGCAAAGAGTTGAAGGAGGTGGCTAAAGGTTCTCTTCAAGTGCCTTTCTGGATTGGTGACCCCTTTAATGCATAACATTTATAATAACAAACTTTGATATTTACACAACAGTGATTGTGTGCTATCACCCCCTTCCTAAAGTCAAAGTTGACCCCCTACAAAAATTCTGATGGGGCTATGTAGGCAACAGAGAGAAGTCTATGAATATCTATATGGTTGGTCAAGTTTCTTGTTCAAATAAATCCAGAAATTAGCATAAGAGCAGTTTTACTTATCTATGTTTTTAAGATAGACAAGTGCAATAATCATTAAGTTACACAATCTGAGTGGTCATCCTTCATCGCTGTGGTGAGATATAACGGTATGGACTTGATCATCCTTGACTTAAAATCATGAAAAGTGAAAACATAAATGATTGGATTCAAACAGCAGTTAAAGTAGGCAAGGAAATTAGCAAAGTACCAAAATATCTGAAATGCTTTCTCTCCAAGAAGTGAAGGTTTTAAGAAAACCTTAATGTGGAATGGGAACCAGCAGAAGAAGAAGCAGAGTACAACAGAAGCAATGACCTTGAAAGGTCTTTTAGATTTGGAACATAGGTTTTTCTTCCTTAACCGGAGAGCAGCCAAGACATAGCAGGTGGAAATAGTGAGAAACGGGATGAGGAACATGGACACAAACCTTGTGACTTTGTGCTTTTGAAAATATTCCTCGTTTGCATATGCAAATGTACAATAGGAGGAGTTATTGGATGTAGAAACATAATAATGGTTAAAATTTGGGAGGCTGATTATGAAACTTAATAGCCAAACTATCACTGAAACAATCACTGCTCGCCTTGGGGTCCGGTGGTTGGTAGACCAAACTGGACACAGGATACAGATACAACGGTCAACACTAATGATCATTATCAAAGCAGTGCTCACCCACATGCTAAAGTACATCAGAAATTTAAGTGTTGGCAAAGTTTTGCACATCATTTCACCAAAGCTCCAGTCATCCACCAGAACAAATCTAATGGAAACAAATGGCATGACGACGCAAGATGCAAAGTCGACCACTCCAAGGTTCAGAAACCAAATGGTGTAGGCGGTCTTCTTCATCTTGAACCCTGCAAGCCAGATAACCAGTCCATTTCCCATTGTTCCCAGGATGAATGTTATCACATAACTTCCTATAAGAATCCCCCTCAGTGCGCGCCTGTAGACTCCCCAATTCTCTTCAGATACTTGAGTCTCCGATGTGCTATTTTTGCAACATTCAGTCCCCATGTCTACTTTATTGAACATGCCACCTAAAGTGAGCAAATCAGTCAGTTAATCCAACAAAAATGGTCAAAGTCTTTGAAAATAATATACTTAATTGTATTTGTTTCTTGTTTTATTCCTAAATTGGGTATAAACAATATAAACCATATATAGTTTGTTTTACCTGGCAGTCCTCAGCGTAGGATGTTCACCAGACAGTCTCTGGGTGCGAAACTGACTCTAAGCTTTTTGATACATGTTTTTTTTTCTTAATAATTATAAGTGTTTTGCACTATATCAACCTAAGTCAATAATGGATAATAGATGGATACAGTTCTAAGTGCTAAAAAACTATTCAGGTAAATAATGTATAATAGGCTTCCTGAAAATTTGAGTTTTATTAGTTTTTGCCTATTCATGGTGATGCAAAGCATTTGAATCTTACAATGTTTTTAAGATTTTGAAATGTGCATTGATTGATACTTGGCCATATGTATTTAGGTACACATCTGTCCGTGTGGTGTAGTATATAGAGGATGTGCTGGCTCTAGTGTGGGGTCTCGTATATACAGAGGATCTATCTGCTCTCCTGTGTGGTGTAGTACATAGAGGATGTGTGGGTTCTCCTGTGTGGTGTATATAGATGTGCCAGCCCTCCCGGTTGGTGTATTATACAGAGAATGTGTCAGCTCTCCTGTGTGGTGTAGTATATAGATGTGTAAGCTCTCCTGTGTGGTGCATTAAATAGATGTGTTGGCTCTCCTGTCTGGTGTAGTATATAGAGTATGTGTCAGCTCTCCTGTGTGGTGTAGTATATAGAGGATGTGTCGCCTGTGTGGTGTAGTATATAGAGGATGTGTCAGCTCTCCTGTCTGGATTGTCTAGTATATCGAGATGTGTCTCTGTGTGTGTAGTATATAGAGGATGTGTCAGCTCTCCTGTCTGGTGTAGTATATAGAGGATGTGTCTCCTGTGTGGTGTAGTTATAGAGGATGTGTCAGCTCTCCTGTCTGGTGTAGTATATAGAGGATGTGTCAGCTCTCCTGTGTGGTGTAGTATATAGAGGATGTGTCGGCTCTCCTCCTGTGTGGTGTAGTATATAAAGGATGTGTCAGCTCTTCTGTGTGGTGTAGTATATAGAGGATGTGTCAGCTCTCCTGTGTGGTGTAGTATATAGATGATGTGTTAGTTCTCAAGTGTGGTGTAGTATATAGAGGATGTGTCAGCTCTCCTGTGTGTAGCTCTCCTGTGTGGTTTGGTATATAGAGGATGTGTCTCTATATAGAGGATGTGTCAGCTCTCCTGTGTGGTGTAGTATATGGAGGATGTGTCGGCTCTCCTGTGTGGTGTTATAAATAGATGATCTATCTGCTTTCCTGTGAAGTGTAGTGTATATAGAATGTTTCATCCTGTGTTGTTTGGTATACAGGATTTGTTGGCTCACTTCTGTGATTTAGTATACTGAGTTGGCTCCTTTTGCATGAATGACTGCATCAATGCGGCTTGTCATGGAGAGATCAGCTGGTGGCACTGCAGAGGTGTTATGGAAGCCCATGTTGATTTGATAGCAGCTCATTTGCATTGTTGAGTCTGGTGTCTCTTTTAGATTCTTTGTGGGGTTAAGTGCAGGTGAATTTGCTGGCCAAGCTCAGTAATACTGTGGTTATTAAACATAATATAACAAATATTGGTAGTAATGGCAGTGTGGACAGGTGCCAAGTCCTGCTGGAAAATGAAATTCCATTTTCACAAAGCTTGTTGTCAGAGGGAAGCAATAAGCGGTCTAAAATTTCTGACTACACCAGCAGATGACATGGACCCCCCCACACCATCACTAAATGTCGAAACCTCACACCAGACCCCAAGCAGCTTAGATTGTGCATTTGCACTCTTCCTCCAGACTCTGGGACCTTGATTTCCAAATGAGATGCTAATTGTATTTTCATCTGAAAACACCTTGGACCACACTTCTGACAATATCTATTGGTCGGGATAGGCATAACACATTGAATATATCACTTGTATCCCATGTCCTGGATACGTCTGTGTATTGTGGCTATTGAAGCACTAACTCCAGCAGCAGCCATTGCTTTTGAAGCCTTTTCCTAACAAGCCTGCAGTTAACCCAATTGCTTGTGCACCTTTTTCTACCATACTTTTTCCCTCCACTCAACTTTCCTTAGCAATGATCTTTTTGTGGCTTGTCCCCCTTGAGAGTGTCAATGGCTGCCTTCTGGACATCTGTTAAGTCAGAAGTCTTCCCCATGATTGTGTCATCTACTGAACCAGACTAGGGACCTTTTAAAATGTTTAGGAAGCCTTTTGTGCAGTTTGCCAGTGTAGTGTGCAGAGGGCGCCAGATCCATGAATTGACACTTATACATGTGCAAGGGGTTTACACATAAAACAAAGTGTGCAAGTTCCTTAATAACTGAGCCCCTATGACTCTTGGGTTTTCATAGGCTGTAGCCATAATAATCAACTTCAACAGAAATAAACACTTAAAGTTCACTCTGTTTGTAATGACTCTATGGAATATATGTTGGGGGGGCGGGGGTATGGTTATGCCTGCCTACAGCACCAACATTTCTTGTTCCGGTTGCACTCTGTGTGAAGAGCAGCCTCAGAGGGTCAAACCTGCTGGAATATAAAAAATAATAAATAAAATATATACTCAATTAAAAGTGTTCAAATACTTATAGCTTTATTTCAAATATTAACTGTATATTACATTGATGAAACGAAAACGATAAGGCAGAAATTAAATTTCCAAAAACCATGTAATTATCCAAAACAAGAAAACATAATGTAATCATCTAGATAACTTTATGTGCAATATAATTCATACGTACAATTTCACATTGTGTAAGATGTAATAACCTCAAAACACATTGGGCCGATCTATTATTTTACTCTATCGGCTGCTGGTGAGGGGGCACTCTGAATATCGGCTGCTGGTGAGCAGGCACTCTGAATATCAGCTGCTGGTGAGCGGGCACTCTGACTATTGGCTGGTGGTGAGGAGGACACTCTATTGGCTGCTGGTGAGGGGGCACTCTTAATATCGGATATTGGTGAGGGGGCACCATGAATATTGTGTGCTGGTGAGGGGTGCACTCTGTTGGCTGCTGGTTAGGTGGCACTCTGACTGTCAGCTGCTGGTGAGGGGGCACTATGTGAGTGCTGATCTTGCAACACAATTTAAATTGTAAATTCCTCGGTTTGTCCGACGACCATGCCCACTGATGTGTGTCACATGAAAGCCGGCGCGGATGCGCCACAATCCGCTCGCGTGCGCCAAAAACCCCTGTGCGATTCAGGGCAAATCAGAAATATTTGGGAAACCAGGCGGAAATGCGTCCGACGGACCCTTAGTAAATGTGCCCCAATCTGTACGGTGCAGTTTGCCTCACGAATGTGCACGTGCGGAAGATCGATGAATACTGGCCAACGGTCTTTAATTATTGAGTTGCTGAAGTAAAGTGCTGCAAACTACAAATAAGCGCTAACTCACCCCTTTAGGTGCACAGTTTTCTGTCTTGTCAGACACAGTGCAGCCACGACACAGAACTGGCGCAGACGCTTTCTTTAACCTTCTTATGCACCTGTTTTACAAAATGATACAAAGGACCTTGACCTCGGTCTCCATAGTTGTTTATTGAGCCTGGAGCCCCTAAGTTTAATTTGCATAATTTTTAAAAACTAAGGCATAATCAGCTATAAGAAGAGCAGATACCAGCATGTAAGTGTACTTGGTTTACAATTCTTCATCCTGGTGGTAGATGTCCTTTAAATACATGTTCAAGCTCCAAAGACGTTCTTCTCAGTGCAAAGTAAAATCTGGGCCTTCATGTCTTAATAAAAGACGGGAACATTCATAGGTATAGAGCAGTGATGGCGAACCTTTTAGCGACTGAGTGCCCAAAGTGCAACCCAAACCCCCCTTATTTATCGCGAGGTGCCAACCAAAAATTAAAGCAGTAACTTATTGCTCCATGTTCTTCAACGACTTTCAATCATACTGGCCTCCTGAGGACAGCAACACAGTAGAAAGATGGAAAATTTGCAATTTTTCCCGTGTCCCTCTGTACACAGAGAATCCCCTAAATATAATTTGTCCCTGTCTATTCATTCTCCCTCTTCCTACAGTTTGAAGTAGAGAAGCAAGTATCAAAATATGTCTGAAAACAGCATCTTTTAAGTGGCTTGCAACTCCAGGAGGATTCTTAGAGTTCTGTCTGGTGTGCTGGGGCGATGGCCCGGGTGCCCACAGAAAGGGCTCTGAGTGCCACCTCTGGCACCCGTGCCATAGGTTCGCCACTGGTATAGAGCATAAAATAGAGCATTGTTACATTTTCAAATTGTTTTTGAACTATTAAACATAAAAAAGAGAAAGTAGGACACCAAATGGTATATACAGGTGGTCCCCGACTTACAGATGACCCCTAGTTACAAACAGACCTCTGGATGTCGGTAAAATACTGTTCTTTGGTACCAGGTTACAATGCTCAGCTGTAGGTGTTAACAAAGGTGTCTGCAGTTTTATTGTTAATCCTGGTTCTTACGACAACCCAATAGTTTTGTAATTCAGTTGTCAAAGAGACCAGAAAAATTTTGTTTGGAGTTACAATGATAAAAGTTATGACTTCTATACAATTCAACTTAAGAACAAACCTACAGAAACTATTTAGTACGTAACCAGGGGGCGGCCTGTATAAGTATAGCTACATATTACACAATTACATTGATTGGACACAGCTATCCAGCGTTTACTATAGTAGAACTTCTTTATGATAATTCAAACTGGTGTGATTCCACAGAGAAAGACTTTTAAAAATTATAAAGCATGATTGCCTCTGCTTTATAATATATTCACTCTCCCTCACTCGTCAAGTCTCATCTGGTCCCTCCCGTTGCGAATGCAGATAAATGGGGACTTTATGGTTGGACTGGACTAGTGGGGGGGAATAAATAAATAATATGCCGTAAAGCTAAGAGGCGCCACAAATCATTCTCTTCATGATTATAAAGAAGCTTCTAGAAGACAAAATCCTAAAGAGCGTGTGAGTAGGACTAGTCAACTATGAGTCAATATGAGGGTATTTGTCCTTTAATGCATATTTTTCTGTGTTTATCTGTCAATTTAATTGTTACTGGAAAGTTGTTTTGCACCATTTTGGTACAATGGTGAAAAAAAACTAAAAAGAAAAACAGAAAAAAACAGGAAAAAGAAAACTAAGTTAGAAAGACCCTTTTACGAGTCCGAAGAAGTTATTTCCCTACAATGCATATATATAAATGGGGGCCATGGAGTCCTCATAATATAACACTCATCACTTTTTTACCCAAGTTAAAAAAATAAAAATTCTATGTTTTTTTTCCCCATATGACCTTAATATTATTCATGGGGTTGATAAGTGATGATTTACAGTATGTAACATGGTAGTGGTAGTAGTGTCCCCACAATCAATGTCCGACCTTTCATCTAAAACTTTCTCCAACATGATCGGGATGGACTTCACAAACTTCTTTTTTAAATCTTGGGAAAACAAAATGTAAAGAATGGGGTTGACACAACTACTGAAGTAGGCCAGACAAACAAAAACCTCTGAAAGGATCGCATCTATTTCCCAGTACCGGTCACTGATCGGTATTAAGGGCCATGTGTTGTATGGAAACCAGCACACAAAAAAACTTACAATGACGGTGGTGATGACCCGAAAAGGCCGTTTAGACTTTTTGGATTTTCGAATTTTTTTCAATTTGTAGAAAAGTAGAATATATGAGAGGAAGATGATGGCAAAAGGCACGGCAAACATGCAGATGTTTTTGGTTATGAACATGGCATTCCTTTTCTTTTTTGCAAAGGATGTAACATCATAATATTTTGGGAAACACTCAGTGACAAAATTGAAGGCATGATTAAATACTAGATAAGGGACACTCAGCAGAAGACTCAATATCCAAATGAGTATAGCAATCATGGTGGCCAACCGGGGAGTCCTGTGGATTTTGGTCCATATTGGCCAGTAAATGGAGACACATCGGTCAATGCTGATGACGGTCATAAAATACACACTACACAACATATTTATGAACAAAATAGTCATTCCAACTGTACACAGGAAATGGTCATAGTAAATGTCATGGTATAAGGCCCACTCTGAAATACGGAGTGGAAGTGATAGGCATGTGACGAAATCCGCGATGGCCAGATTGAGGTACCACACAGCATTAACGGTCTTCATCCTGAAGCCAGTGATCCAGATGACCAAACCGTTTCCGATGACTCCCAAAATTAAAGTTATACTGTACCATATGATGCACATATTAGGTATGTGATCAAACACATCATATGACTCATAATCAAGAACTGGGTATGTAGGGTATGGATTCAACCAAGCTGTTAGATTGGAATTCCTGGAATATAAATTACAAAAATATATTAAAAGTCAATGGGGGTCATTTATCTTTATTTTTCTTCCTGTTTCTTGTTTTTGAGACATTTTTGGGCGCATTGCAATTTTTACGTCTTTTTGGGGACATTTTGAAATATCCGTCGTACATTTGTTTTTTGTCAGTAAAAAACATTTATCTTCTATTCCAGATGTGCTAAATGTCGCAAATGACATTTATCATTTCAAATTGTGCCATATGTGCAACATTTTTTGGTGCAAAAAATTTTAGACAAAACCAAACTTAAAAATCTGAAAAATAAACCCATTTAACACAAGGAAAAAGGGAGATTGATAAATTACCAAGGAAGCAGATGAAAAAACGACCAGCAAAACTTATCCAAAACACACAGAGATAAGATAAATGACCCCCAATGAGTGTTATGATGCCCCTCTTACTCATAAACTAAGATGCTGAGTCTCCCCATCCACTAAAAGTTTCCATAAAAACTGAGTAGCATAAGTAGCGCATATTAACTCATAGAGAAGGCTTGAGTGCCATGTTAACCGGAGCAACTTATACAGAAATCCTTCCCTCTCTCAATCCTGAACTAAATTTGTGAGTTTTGATTCTAATGGCAAAATATAAAGAGAGTTTTTTTAAGGAAACCCACCACCACGGATCTACATGCTAAGATAGATCCGTGATAGGTTCATCTAATGTATAGTCGGATAGCCCTTGTTATGGCTAATCCTTTAGTCATCCAAATCTTTTATAATTTTTTATTTTCCTAATATGCAAATTTACTAAAGAGGCCACTGGGGAGTGGAGTAGCTGGAGCTCAGGCTAGACGGCGCAGCTACTCCACGCCCAGTAACCTCTTTCGATCCGCTTGCCAATCCAAGCGGCTACAAGAAGCTTCTGTCTAGCCTCAGCTCTGGATACTCTACGCTCCAGTAGCCTCTTTAGTAAATTTGCATGTTAGAGAAATACAAAATTAAAAAAAGATTTGGGGGGCTACAGGATTAGCCATAATAAGGGCTATCTTACTATAAATTAGATAAACCTGTCACCCGAAATACCTTAATAGGTAGCTCTGTGGTGGTGGGTTTTCTTTAAATCCTATTTTTCTACAGATAATAAAGAATGCCTTTGACATTAGCTTTCTCTATCATTAAAATGAAATAGCCTGTGCATTCTGTGTGCATTCCCACTCATAGTAGAGACCGAGTACTACCTTAATCTATGTCCTGCTGCCGGAGCCTGACTTATAGGGAAGGATCCAGAGGCTTGTGCCCCAGTGCCCCCACCAGCAATGTCAAAGAGTGAGCTCCTAGCTGTGAGATGACTGACTCTGGAATTGATGGGCGGTACTACTGCACCATATGTATGCCTGCTTCCAAGCTGTGACAGTGACTCACTGGCTCTGTCAGTGACAGTTTGCCCACCCAGTCATTCTCAAATTGCATTTTGCATGCAGTGTGCTTTTCAAGAGCTGTGCTGCATGTTGAGTGGCAATTAATCTCCCTTCACCTTAGTACCTAACACTTGCTGATGGAACTGGTTGGCAGCCAATATGTGTTTACTTCCTCATATATCACTAGTCCAGATCTGTGAGTGGAGGAGGGAAAACTTTCTGGGAAGTAATCGTGTGTGGAACTGGCATGGCAACTGGACTAGAAGTCAGCACTACGGCCATGGCCAGCTAGATCAACATGTAAATAGCAGAATGTTTAGCACATTAAGGAAAATTTAGAATAGTAATTTGTCTGGGCTACATTCAGTGGGGACACCCTCCAGATTTGTGCCCTTGGACCTTCACCCACCATAATCGAGCCCTTATACCGGCCACTCACTCCTAGAGAAAACCCATTACTGCTGCGACTCCACCTACTTGTATAGAAAAACCTATTTTTATATAGTGATTTCTCTTTTCTAATACTTTGCAAATGGTGAAAAAATTTAAGATTTGACATTCATTTAAATTCTTCTGATTCTGACAATTTCTAAAGGTATATTCATGATTACTGAAAGCCTTCTTTTCTTTCAGAAGCTAAATAATAAGAATAAGCATATTACATATATTCATCTGTCTGGTTCTGCAGAGTATTATTATTCAGCTCCATTTCAGCTTTTGTCGTTTGTCCAGATTCAGTGGCTGCTCGATACTTAACACCTAAAGAAAAAAAGAAAACTGTGTAGACACTGGTACCACAAAAGGGGTGTGCCCTAAAGAAAGGGGGCATGGCTTAGAGAGAAAAAGAGGCATGTGCCAAAAATTGTGCAAATACACCAAACTTTTGGCCTATTATTTAGGGATGAACAAAAAGTCCACTAATGAAAATTACAAAGTTAGACTAGATAAAGCTTTAGACAGGCTTATAATTTAGCAATGGACAGTGTGATAGTGTAAGATTATCTACCTGGTACATAATAACCAATATATTTTTTGCTAAGATATACTAATTTGTATGCTGAAATCTTTTTAATTAAAATGTTACATTGGCAGGTCACTGTATAGTGTAGCATGAGGATCACTTGCAATGGTGGACCAGAAGGTCTCCAGTATGACACCACATATCTCCAGAAGCCCATTGCTTTAGATGTTACAACCAAATCTTGTACTTTACTCCAGAGTCTATGGCAATGTGTCGTTATAAACTCTGAAAACATGTTTGCATGCACATTTGGGTAAAGGACATGTCTTGGTGTTGCTAATCACCACAGCAATGAGGAACGGTTGAGTTCTTCTGGTGGAAAGTTTCTTTCAGTTCTGTTAGACTTTAGATTACTGATAGACCTCTTCAATATCATCAGGATACTTTCAGAAATCTCATGTTTAGTGGAGATCATCACAAGTGTCTGTGACTCCAGAAGTACAACTCAAGATAAGATTAAGGCCTTACCTGACACTTTCAGAGAGGACGTCTTGTAGACCCTCGCTCGGTCTCCTCTCCAGCTAGCGGGACACATCCACAGAATTAATGAGACTACGCAGAATCTTCAGTTATGCCTCTCACATGGGAGTGTATCCTTATGTCCGGACATTATTATCTTTTTTGGCATGGCTTCTTGAGTGATCAGATGTTCAGATACTGAAGCGGTTGCAACTCTCAAGTTGATAGAATAGATGATAACATTTAAAGGCAATGGATGAACTTGCACATAAAGAGCTGCTTTGAGAAAATGTGAGGCTTTAGGAAAAAATATATGTGGGTCCCCAAATGAATAAAAAAAAAATGTTCAGTAGAAATAAATACTATAACTGCCTGAAGGGCCGTCTTGGATTGGAGCAGACAGCCTGGCTCTGCCCATCTGATGCAATAATCATCTGCAGTGTATCTATAATGAAGCTTTATTAATTATCCTTGTTACAAAATTTTAGAAATCCAGTTGTCACTAGGACAAAACATTTGTCTTTTATTACAATTATAAAATATACATGATCCGAACTACATATGAATTTGAATTAACCTAAAAATTGTGCATAACTCGGGGAGTCTTTACAATCTATAAAGATGACCTTTCACAACCACCAACTCTTTATACTTATGCTCTCCTCCGCTTTAGGCTTACTTAGAATTTTCTCTGATCCATAGGCCTGTTGATTCTAAGCATAATATGTAAGATTGGTTTCCCTATGATTTCTATATATCCTTTTCAGAATCCTCTTGGTGTAGAGAATGCCCCCTGTCTATGACGATGGTAGACCCACCTTTCCTCTAGGTGTAGAGGATTCCACCTGTCTATGGTGATGGTAGAACAACCTCTTCTCTAGGTGTAGTGGATGCCCCCTTTCTATTTTGATGATAGAACCGACTCTCCTTTAAGGGTGGAAGATGTCCCCTGTCTATGGCGATGGCAGAACATCCTCTACTCTAGGTGTAGAGGATGCCCCCTGTCTATGGCGATGGCAGAACATCCTCTACTCTAGGTGTAAAGGATGCCCCCTGACTATGAAGATGGTAGAGCTTTCTTTCCTCTAGGTGTACAATATACCTCCTGTCTATGTCAATGGTAAAACTGCCTCTACTCTAGATGTCGAGGATACCCCCTATCTATTTTGATGGTAGAAACACCTGTACTCTAGGTGTAGGGGATGTTTTCTGTTTTATTGTGATGCTGAAACTGCCTCTCATCTAGGTCTAGAGGATGCCTCCTGTGTAGGGTGATGATAGACCCACTTCTATTCTAGGTGTATAGGAGGGACCCAGTCTATCATGAAGGTAGAACTGTCACTCCTCTTTGTGTAGAAGATGCCCCCTGTCTGTGGTAATGATAGAACTGCCTTACTTCTTGGTGTAAAGGATCCCCTTTGTCTATGGTGATGGTAGAAACACCTTTTCTCTAGACATAGAGAATGCCCCCTGTCTATGGTGATAATAGAACCACCTCTTCTCTAGGTTTAGAGGATGTCCCCTGTTTATGGAGATGGTAGAACTTCCTCTTCCCTAGCTGTAGAGGATGTCTCTTGTTTGGATATGGTAGAAACTCCTCTTCTCTAGGTGTAGAGGATTCCACCTGTCTATGGTGATGGTAGAACAACCTCTCCTCTAGGTGTAGAGGAAACCCCTGTCTATGGTGATGGTAGAACAACCTCTCTTTTAGGTATAGAGGATGTCTCCTGTCTATGGAGATGGTAGAACCTCCTCTTCTCTAGGTGTAGAGGATGTCTCCTGTCTATGGTGATGGTAGAACAACCTCTTTTCTAGGTATAGAGGAAGTCTCCTGTCTATGCAGATGGTAGAACCTCCTCTTCTCTAGGTGTAGAGGATGCCTCCTGTCTATGGTGATGGTAGAAAAACCTCTCCTCTAGGTGTAGACGATGCCTACTGTCTATGGCGATAATAGAACCACCTCTGCTCTAGATGTAGAGGATGCACCCTGATTATGGAGATGGTAGAACCTCCTCTTCTCTAGCGGTAGAGGATATCTCCTGTTTATGGAGATGGTAGAACCTCCTCTTCTCTAGGTGTAGCGGATGCCTTCTGTCTATGGTGATGGTAGAAAAACCTCTCCTCTAGGTGTAGACGATGCCTCCTGTCTATGGCGATAATAGAACCTCCACTTCTCTAGCTGTAGAGGATGGGGGTCATTTACTAAGGGCCCGAATCGCTCTTTTTCGTCGGGTTTCCCGAAAATTACCATTTTGCGCGAATTGCCCCGGGTTTTTGTCACACGCGATCGGATTGTGGCGCATCAGCGCCGGCATGCATGCGACGGAAATCGGGGGCGTGGCCGTCGGAAAAACCCCACGGATTCGGAAAATGTGCCCCGATGTCTCCTGTTTATGGAGATGGCAGAAACTCCTCTTCTCTAGGTGTAGAGGATACCTCCTGTCTATGGTGATGGTAGAACAACCTCTCCTCTAGGTGTAGAGGAAACCGCTGTCTATGGTGATGTTAGAACTACCTCTCTTCTAGATATAGAGGATGCCCCCTGTCTATGTAGATGGTAGAACCTCCTCTTCTCTAGGTGTAGAGAAAGCCCCCTGTCTATGGTGATGGTAGAACCTACTCTCCTCTAGGTGTAGAGGATGCCCCCTGTCTATGGTGATGGTAGAACCTCCTCTCCTCTAGGTGTAGAGGACGCCCCCTGTCTATGTAGATGGTAGAACCTCCTCTTCTCTAAGTGTAGAGGATGTTTCCTGTCTATGGAGATGGTAGAACAACCTCTAGGTGTAGAGGATGCCACCTGTGTATGTTGATGGAACCACTTCTCCACTTTTGCACATTTTACCATTTTGAGTGTCAATAAAATATACAAAGGACCAGTATTTTTATACTTTTTATTTTTATATTTGACTTTGCACTATTAAACAGAAAAAAGTGAAAAAGTGAAGTCCAGTATTAAACTATTAAAAGAAACATACAAAAAGAAAACCGTTCCTTTGATGCCATTCATCTTAGTTTTTCTATTTTTTGTTATGTATTTTGTGCCGAATTTATTTTAATTTTTTAAATATGACAATTTGCTTTTCTGTTCCTGGTTTTTATATGGTATAATTTGTACCTTTTTCCTCGTTCCATAGAAGAATCTTTCTAAAGCGAAAGTTTGGCTGGCATAGTTTTGCGCCTGTTTTATAACAATTGTGTCAAAAGAGGCACATTTCCAAAAAATAAATAAGGTAAATTAGATTCATATAAGGCGAAAAGAAGTGCAATACAGAAAAAAGGAAAAACTAAATAGAAAAACTAAGGACAATGACCTCCATTGTGTTTCTTATGAGTCAAAAGAAGAAGTTTCACAGTAATGAATATACATCGGAGGGGAATGATGGTTGGTGGTGTGGAATGGTGCTACTGTCTCCAAAAATAATGCTCATCACTTTATACTTAAATTTAAATTATTTTAAAACAATTAAAATTCAATGCCCCCATATAACCTCAAACTCATTCATGGGACTAATAAGTGTTGATTTACAGTTTGTAACATGGTAGTGGCAGTAGTGTCCCCACAATCAATGTCCGACCTTTCATCTAAAACTTTCTCCAGCATGATAGGGATGGACTTTACAAACTTCCTTTTTAAATCTTGGGAAAACAAAATGTAAAGAATGGGGTTGACATAACTACTGAAGTAGGCCAGACAGACAAAAACCTCTGAAAAGATCACATCTATTTTCGAGTACCGGTCACTGATCGGTATTAAAGACCACGTGTTATATGGAAACCAGCAAATTAAAAAACTTATAATGACAGTGGTGATGACCCGAAAAGGCCGTTTAGACTTTTTGGATTTTCTAATTTTTTTTAATTTGTCGAAAAGTAGAACATAAGAAAGAAAAATGATAGCAAAAGGCACGGCAAACATGCAGATGTTTTTGGTGATGAACATGGCATTTCTTTTCTTTTTTTTAAGGGTTGTAAAGTCATAAAATTTGGGGAAACACTCAGTGACAAAGTAAAAGGCGTGATTAAATACTAGATAAGGGACACTCAGCAGAAGACTCAATATCCAAATGAGTATAGCAATAGTTGTGGCCAACCGGGGAGTCCTGCGGATTTTGGTCCATATTGGCCAAAAAATGGAGACACGTCGATCAATGCTGATCACGGTCATAAAATACACACTACACAACATATTTATGAACAAAATAGTCATTCCAACTGTACACAGGAAATGGTCATAGTAAATGTCATAGTATAAGGCCCACTCTGAAATACGCAGAGGAAGTGATAGGCATGTGACGAAATCCGCGATGGCCAGATTGAAAAACCACACAGCATTAACGGTCTTCATCCTGAAGCCAGTGATCCAGATGACCAAACCGTTTCCGATGACTCCCAAAATTAAAGTCACACTGTACCATATGATGCACATATTAGGTATGTGGTCAAACACGTTATATGACTCATATTCAAAAAACAAGCTGGTGTTTTGTTCTATGTTAGGACCAGAATTAAGCCAGACACTTACATCGAAATTCCTGCAATATAAATTACAAAAATAGTCAAGTCAATGAGTATTAGGATGCCCCTCTCCATAAGTCAGGGAGCCAAAATAAGCAATTCTCTAATTTACACTCATTAGCTATCTGGAGCCATTTGTCAGCTAGCAGGCTAGAAGCTAGCAGTTACTTTGTCCCTCTGGCTGTCTTTGTTTAGTTGGTTGCCATGGGAATCTGTAGCTAGACGGAGGAGAGAGTCAGTGTTGTTGGGAGGGGTTACTAGCACATGCACGTGCACGTGCACATGACTATCTACTGCACAGTGAACAGGAGAATATCAGTCCTGGCAGCATGTAAAAAGCTCCAGGACCTGCAGTGATGTCATCAGCATGTGACTTATCACATGCTTCACCTCATCCAATTACATACCAGAAATGGTATTTTGCAGAGCTGTTTGTGTTGGAAAGTTTGGATACAGTAGAAGTGTGTATCAGGCTCCATCAGTTCTAATGAATGTCTATCAGATCCTGCACACACAGCACAGTGTATATACAGGGAATCCTCATTCCGCGGCACATCTGCAAAAAATGTGTTCAGTCCATATCATATCTGCATCAGTTTTTTTTCATTTCCGTGTTTCATCCGTTTGTTACACATCCGCAGTTGGTTATTCAGACTCGCTCAAGAAAAACGCTCGTGGGCAAGGGTCCTAAAATGGATAGTGTAACGGAAACATCTGAAACAGGTATAAACTGAGCCTTAGTATGATAACAGAGGGTTAGCAGAATTACCACTGTGCAGCGTGTAACTAATGTATGTGTGTAATAATCATCTATGTGTGTATATGTGTAGTGTGTATACAATGGGGGTCATTTACTAAAGGGCCAATTCGCGTTTTCCCGACGTGTTACCCGAATATTTCCGATTTGCGCCGATTTTCCCTGTATTGCCCCGGAATTTTGGTGCACGCGATCGGATTGTGGCGCATCGGTGCTGGCATGCACGCAACGGAAATGGGGGGCGTGGCCGAACGAAAACCCGACGAATTCGGAAAAACCGCGGCATTTTTTGCTTGCACTTACCTTCACTAGGAATAGGCCGGTGAACTTGAGTGCATTTCGGGGAACTTCAGCGCAGCAGCGCCACCTGGTGGACGTCGGAGGAACTACCTTAGTGAATCCCGGCCGGAACCGGATCCACCCCAGAGAACGCGCCGCTGGATCGCGAATGGACCGGGTAAGTAAATCTGCCGCAATGGGGCAGATTTATCAAGCTGTCTGAAAGTCAGAATATTCTTAGTTACCCATGGCAACCAATCACAGATCCCCTTTAAAATACTCATGAGCACTGGTAAAAAGAAAGATGAGCTGTTATTGGTTGCACCACCTCGGACCAGGTGAAAGTAAGCGCTTCCCAAGCGACACTTTTTCGGTTTTTAAATGCGGCGGTTTTTCCGAATACGTCGGGTTTTCGTTTGGCCACGCCCCCCGATTTCCGTCGCGCGCATGCCGGCGCCGATGCGCCACAATCCGATCGCGTGCGCCACAATCCCAGGGCAATTCAGGTACAATCGGCGCAAATCGGAAATATACGGGTAACGCGAAAACGCGAATCGGGCCCTTAGTAAATGACCCCCGTTGTGTGTGTGACCAGTATTAGTCATATTTATGGCGTCTCTTGTATGTTTGTCATATCTTAGTTTAAGTTCACACCAGCGCTCATGGATGGAGATTTCTCAGAAGTGTCTGAGAGCAGAACTGGTTCTAGTTGCCTATGCTTTCATTTTCAAAACAGTTATGGGAAAATGAAAGCTGAGCTTTGATTGGTTGCCATATGCATCTGTTGCTCCATTCTGATACTGAATATAATATTGGAAGCCTAGAACTGATGATAAACAAAAGACCTTACACTTACCCTCCGTTCTTATAGACTTACAAGTCCTTTATTAAAAACAGTAAAATATCGACTTTTAACAGACTATAACAACGGACTCAACACTGTGGGCCTAAGATGACTTCAAATTATCAAAAGAGGTTGGTGTTAGGATAAGTTCATACTACGGTAAAGTGATTCCTGTCGTTACATTTCTGTTATTAAAGAGGTTGTCCGACATTAATAAAAACTTAACTGGTGGAGCTGCTAAAAAAAATAAATCTACCTCCCTCGGCGCTGACAATGTCTCGCAGCACCGGCTGTCGCTGCTGTGCCCATGTTTGATCACCTTCACTCTGACAACTTCCGGCCGTCTGGTAAGCCCGACTCCTGTCCTAGCACCTGCTATAGCACTGGGACATAGGGACGGGTGGGTGAGCCATTGTCGAAGCCGATGTGCCGTGCCCCTCTAAACAAACAGAGGCACAGCAGCCATGGACGGGAGGTAAGTATAGGTTTATTTTTTTTTTAACAGCCTCGACCCAGTAAACTTTTTACTAATGTCGGACAACCCCTTTTATAATGCATAACGGAAAGAAACTTGCATACATGCAGGTCACCCGAGACGGATGGTAAATGGAGGGGCTCCCATCTACCATCAGTTCTTTTATTCAATCAGAATGGAGCCACAGACATCACTAGTGCTGGGGGACATCACAGGACAAATTAACCGAAATACCCAAAGTTGATATGAACCCTGGAGCGATAAATAAAAAACGATGTATTTTGGATGTGTTCTACTTATTTGCATCACAGTAAGTCTGCATTTATGGTAAGTCTAGTATTTATGTGTCCCTCACATTTCCATACACTCCGATTTTAGCGCCTGTACAGTGTAGCAGTGGAAAAGTCATTGTAAAATTGTAATAGACAAAATAATCTAACAATGAATAATAACGGGAGGTGTATATTATGTGTGAACATGGCTTCAGGGAGAACCCATCACCAAATGCTGGTGTGTTCTGTTAGTAGCAACATTGTTTTTCATTGTTAATCATTTTTATTAATGTTAAGAAGCAAAACAAGGGAAGTTACTTATAAAACGTATGCGTTTAGGTTAAAACACAGATACCGCATATACTGAAGTATAAGCCGACCCGAGTATAAGCCGAGGTACCTAATTTTAACACAAAAAACTGGGAAAACCTATTGACTCGAGTATAAGCCGAGGGTGGGAAATGCATTGGTCACAGCCTCCCAGTATATAGCCAGCCCCTGCAGTATATAGCCAGCCCCCTGTAATATATAGCCAGCCCCTGTAGTATATAGCCTGCCAGACCCCTTTAGTATATAGCCTGCCAGCCCCTGTAGTATATAGCCTGCCAGCCCCTGTAGTAAAAAAAAAAATTAACACTGTACTCACCTTTCCCATAGGTACTCCTCTGCTTCCGATGCTCCAGTGCCTCTTCGGGTCTTTCGGTCCTCTTCGGGGTCCATCCGCTCCTCTTCGGGTCTTCGCGCTCGGCCACCACACAGAATGACGTCAGCCGCTTGCCGATGCCATTGTTTGTGAGCCGCCGGCATCGCGAGGGGACCCGAAGAGGAGCGGAACGTCCCGAAGAGGAGCCGAAGAGGAGCAGAAGGACCCGAAGAGGATCCGAAGGACCCTAGGCGGCACTGGAGCATCGTAAGCAGAAGAGGACCTACGGGGGACATCGGAAAGGTGAGTACAGTGTTAATTTTTTTTATAGACTCGAGTGTAAACCGAGCTAGGTTTTTTTCAGCACAAATTTTGTGCTGTAAAACTTGGCTTATACTCGAGTATATACGGTACATTTGTTAATGCATTTTTTGCTTTATGGCCCTCGATTAATGAATTAGGGGGTGCTGTACGTAATCAGTTCTGGAGGTGTTATATATATATATAAATTGGGGGTGCTGTACTCGCTATAATTCATTCCAGGAAACTATATATAATATATATATATATAACTGATGAAGCACATATATGCAATGTGGCACAATAGTATTAGATGGAACGCTAAAGTGTGGGGAGGGGGAAATTTTGTTAGTCAGGGCCCCTAAAGGCTACCTTACTCCTCTCCCTCCCCTGTCTGCTCAATGCACATGACAGGAAGAGGGAGAGGAGTATAGGAAGCTGCATGAGGAGACTGAGACACAGGCATACATGCTGCTGAAGCTGCAGCACTCCTCCCTCCAGGACTCACCACATGCTCTCTGATAGTAGGGAACCAGAAATAAAGTAGTAGCAGTATTCAGAATGTGGGCAAATGCATTTTTAAAATTAGTATATTGGAACCTGCCAACAGCTAAAAATGACTTTTCTGCTTACAGGTTCAAAAGCTATTCTCCATCAGGTCATGGAGAAGGTCTTTAACATTGGTTTTCTCTATCATTAAAATTAATAGCCTGTACATTCTGGGGCAGATTTACTTACCCGGTCCATTCGCGATCCAGCGGCGCGTACTCTGCGCTGGATTCGGGTCCGGCCGGGATTTGTTAAGGTAATTCCTCCGCCGTCCACCAGGTGGCGCTGCTGCGCTGAAAAGCATCGGAACGCACTTCAATACACCAAGGCCGGCTGAGTGAAGGTAAGCGCAAGCTCCGCAACAGATTTTCCATTTTTAAATGCGGCGTTTTTTCCGAATACGTCGGGTTTTCGTTCGGCCACGCCCCCCGATTTCCATCGCGCACATGCCAGCGCCGATGCGCCACAATCCGATCGCGTGCGCCAAAAACCCAGGGCAATAAAGGGAAAATCGGCACAAATCGGAAATATTCGGGTAACACATCGGGAAAACGCGAATCGGGCCCTTAGTAAATGACCCCTCTGTGTTCATTCCCACTCATAGACGAGAACAAGTCCTGCTGCCCCCCACACTGCTAGAGAAAACCTGAGAGTCCTAGCACTCCACCCACTTGTACAGAAAGCATATTTTCATATAGTTGTGGCTTCTTTTTCTAGTACTTTGAAAGTGGTGAAAATAAAATCAGATTTGACATTTCATGGCTCCTGGGACTATTTATCAATCTGCCCCATTGATAATAGGTATATTTATAGTTACTTATAGCAGCTAAGTAATAAGGATAAGCATATTACACATATTCATCTGTCAGGTTCTGCAGAGTATCATTATTCAGCTCCATTTTGACTTTTGTTGTCCAGATTTAGTGGCTGCTCGATACTTAACACCTAAAGAAAAAGAGAAGAGAAAAATCTTTCAATATTGTGACACCCCGCCCACTATGTCAACGACCCTCGACTGTTTTAATTAGTTGTCAAAAAACTGTCTAAAATGATCATTGCAGACACTGTTGTCAACAAAAGGGGTGTGCCCTAATGGAATGGGGCAGGGAATTGAGGCAAAAAGAGGTGTGCAACAAAAATGATGCAAATGCATCTAACTTTTGGCTTATTGTTTGGGGAGGAACAAAAGATCCACTTGTACAATGTGAGATAAGAAAATGTTAAAGGACATCTACTACCATATTTACTGGTGACAGACTGTCCCCACTGACATGCTCGTTACCTTAGGGCAGTGATGGCGAACCTTTTGGAGATAGAGCGCCCAAAGTACAACCAAAAACCACTTATATGTTGCAAAGTGCCAACATGACAATGTAAGCAGTAACTTATTGATCCCTGCTGTATCACAGATTTCAATCGTATTGGTGTCCTGAGTTCACCAATACAATAGAAAGATGATGGAGAACTTGGATTCAGGGACCCCTGAAGAGGAACAATCGGGGTTACCAGAGCAGGCGCTCCAACAATAATATCTGTCCACACATGCTTTAAAATGCCACTGAGCATGGCACGTCCTGGGCTGCATTGGACCGCAGGAGGAAGCCCTGAGTCCTGTCTGGCAAATAGGTTAAGGCCTGGGTGCCCACAGAAAGGGCTCCGAGTGCCACCTCTGGCACCCGTGCCATAGGTTCGCCACCACTGCCTTAGGGGATAGTGGAAACTTTTTTTCTTATTCTTATGAAGGTCCGTTTTGCAGAGAAATCCACTTTATAAAAATACGACAGCCGAGCACCTTCTGGCTCCAGCCGCTCATCAATTATTCACACCCCCGATAATCAAAATTATATTCTGTGCCTCTCGCTAGCGATGAAGACAGCCAGCGATGTCACCCATCTGTCTGCAAGTCTTGCGCATGGCCAGTAACACCTTCCATGTGCAGCCGGCTGGAGACCAGCTGGGTTTCCTTGCGCAGCCACAATGGTCTCCAGCCGGCTGCAAAATGCAGGTATTACTGGGCATGCACCAGCCTTGCATACAGTAGGATACCTACAGAAATCTCATGTTTAGTGGAGATCATCAGAAGTGTCTATGACTCCATAAGTACAACTGAAGATAAGATTAAGGCCTTACCTGACACTTTCAGAGAGGACGTCTTGTAGACCCTCGCTCGGTCTCCTCTCCAGCTAGCGGGACACATCCACAGAATTAATGAGACTACGCAGAATCTTCAGCCATGCCTCTCTCATGGGAGTGTATCCTTATATTATATTATTACATTATCTTTTTGGCGTGACTTCTTGAGTGATTAGATGTTCAGATACTGAAGCGGTTGAAACTCTCAAGTTGAATAGATGATAACATTTAAAGGGAAGGGATGAACTTACACAAAAAGGGCTGCTTTGGGAAAAAGTAAGGCTTTAGGAAAATATATGTGGGTCCCCAAATGAATTAAAAAAATTGTTTAGTAGAAACATATACTATTACTGTCTGTCACTACTATCTGAAGGGCCATTGTGGTTGGAGCAGGCAACCTGGCTCCGCCCATCTGACAATTAAGAGCCAAATATAATAACATTTATTTCTTTGAAATGGTGGGGACTAGGGAGAAATAAAAACTTCACTATACAGGTGGTCCCTGACTTAAGGACACCCAATTTACAAACAACCCCCAGTTTCAGATGGACCTTAAGGCCCACTGTGACCTCTGGTGAAGCTCTGGATGCAATGATCTGCTGTAAGGTGTCTGTAATAAAGTTTTATTGATAATCCCTGTTCCCATGAATAGTGGCCTTAAGTATAATAAAAAGCTGTGGAAACTTATTGATTAAATTATACTTTTATTTTTATTTATTTAATTTCTAACAGTTTCAAATGTTTCAAATTGAGAAGAATTTCATTTAAAAAAATCTAAAATAACTATTGAGTATATACCGTAGCCATCACTGTGTGTACATTTTAAACTGTTTTGCAAATTGAATTTAGAAAAATACAATGTCTAAGTATTTAATAGTTATTTAACAATTTTTTTTCAAATATATTCTGTAAAAAGTATAATCCTTACTAAAATAAATGAGTAATAAATTGAATTATACTTGTGGAATGTAAAATGTGGAATTTTTGATTGACTACAAATGTTAAATTGACTATTTTCATGGAGAAGCCTCCTCAGATATTAAATGTGAACTGTACACACGTGTATTTATCGTCGTGAGCATTATTTATCATTACCATAAATACTTGTATGGATCTTACCTTACACCGACTTCTCTCAGCTGATGTATTGAAGGATATTGTCTCTCATTTTGCTGCTTCTACATTATAAACAGATAACAATCTGCTTGTTCTTTTATAACATTCTCATAGGACTGGATTATTCTAACGGGTTATAAACTTACACATGACTCACTGCTTGATAAGATATCAGATGGATTAAAATCAAGTCAAGATGCTAAATCAACAAGCATGAACTTTCAATGAAAATCTATTAACTAGTGAAAAAAACTAACCTTGAGTCTGTTAAAATGAACCTATCACCAGGAATGTCCTATTTAGCTGGTGACAGGTTCCAATAGGCAATGCCATGCTGGTTTAATTTACACTGATAAATTACCATTGTCAGCATTCTGTATCATTTCAATAATTTGATATAGTTTATTTCACATGACCTGACCCCTTGCCAGGGGCATGTGATGAGTGCTGGGGGAGGAGCAGCTGTAACCTTTGTGCTTTTCGTCTCATACATTCTTCCTCTCCTCAACACCATCCCCCTCCCTCCACTGCCTGCTAAATGCACATGACAGGAAGTGGGGAGGGTTGAGTTGGTTAGATGAGTTTGGGGGAGAGGAGACAGACACAGGCACACAGAATGCAGCAATGCAGCTGCGACATATCCCCAGGGACTCACCACACACTGCTGGCAGGGAGCCAGATAACGTGAAGTAAACAATTATAAAAACCTAAAATGATTCAGAAAGCTGACAAATGCATTCTAAAAAATCAGCATAGCATAGGGAATTAAAACCTGTCACCAGCTAAAAAAAGTAATTTCTGGTGACAGGTTTACTTTAAGTAAACCCTATAAAGTAACCCTAAATGAGGTCATATCATAGTATCACAGCAGATCACAGAAGGTTGGATTGGAAAAAAGAGGTAAGTCCATCAAGTCCAACCTCTAATATTAACAAAAAAGTTTTTTCCACTTCAATGGTTCAAAGCTCCTTCCTGGTGACTTTAGTACCATATGATAACAGGTTCCAAGTCTACTCCACCCATTACAAACCTTGAAATCTCTGTTAAGCCCATTTGAAGCCAAGCCCAAGTCTAGCTGACTTTTTACTCCATTTTTATCAATTATTATGTTGACAGGTATCTGAAACAAACAGATGTTCATCAAGACCCCTGCTAATGCTCTGATATTAATGACATTTTCTATGGAGAAGCCATTAATAACATCAGTCTAAAATAAAACTTCTTAAACTTCATCCTGTTGGCTGATTTCTCACCCCAGTTTTCTCTGAGGTCCAATCCTTAGGTCCGCGTTGATAGGCAGAGCCATCACATTCAAGGATGTGAGGTGTTCATCATATGGCCAATTTATTGCTGCAGTTCTCTCTCAGGTCATCCATAGTTTCATATTGAATAGGAGAGGATAAAAAGAAGGGCTTATGTTATCTTCGTATGTCTTGTGGCTATTTTTTGAAAATATGATTGGCTGCTGCCTTTATAAATGTCTAGCATTGTATGTGCAGGATATGGTATGAATAAGGACTAGCATTAAGTCAGAAACGCGTCAACACCCTGTTATAGGGATTTTACTTATTGTAATAAAGATATCTTTTTTGAAGTCGATCTACATGTTGGATTTTCCTTTTTTCCCTCTACGGAAATGACTCAGCTCACCCTGTATCAGTCTCTACAGAAAAAACACCATCATGATGGATAAATACTATCCCGCTGTGACATCCTTGCCCAAGTCTACCTCTGTCCACAGAGTGTCGGCTTAGGTGCCGTTAACTTTCTTCTGTGTTTTGTGTGTCTGAACTGTGCCTTAGTTTGCTGCTGTGTTGTAATTTATTGACCCACACCTATCTCTCAGCAGCCCAACTCTGTCCTACAAGGATTACCGGCTTGAGGTGCGCTGGTCCAGTCAGCTCTGAGGGCATGTCCAGGAACTCCTTTATATATCTGCCCAGTCCCATTACACTTGTTTGGTTATTCTAGTCTCTTTATGCCTTTTCCTATTGCTATTCTGTGTATCCGACCCCTGCTACATTACTCGACCTTTCACTAGTAATTTGATTCTGTACCTTTTTTACCATCTTGGTTTCGAACTCCTCTTGTATCATTTGTTTGTTTCTCAGTGTTGTGTATCTTCCAGTGTGTCCTGGCTTTCCCTGTCTCTTTTTAGTCTCATTGTCTTGATACATTACTGTGTCCTGTTGTGAACAATGGTCTATCTCAGATTTCTTGTTAGCTGTTTGCTCCACCATCCAGAAGCTGTCAGACCAACTAAGTCTTTCCTGTCACCCTATTGGTGACAATTCCTCCTCATATGATGTCATCAAGCTGTCCCTGTCATTTCAAATGATGTCAGACTTCGATTCTAATAGCTCCAATTCCAGGGAAACCCCACTCTGCTGATGAACACACCATCTAGGAAGTGGAGGTCTCCATTTAGTAAAATCACTGAGTAAGCATTTGCCACCTAGCACAAAATATCAAGATTAGTGTGGGGTTGTGTGTAATAGGGACCAAAAGGATCTCATCATCTCCCATCTCTGACCTGTCTCATCTCTTTTTCTATGTGTCTTTCTAGTGTACCCTGTACCCTGATAATCTTAACACATTGTCAGCACACAGCATCTCACAGAACTAGATGAATTGTGAAGTGTTTGCTCAGAGAGTCTCCACTCACACTCTGGTGTCTTAGACTTGGCTTATACACAAGTATATAAGGTAATTAAAAAAAAAAATCCCCAAAAATGAATTATAAAGTTTAAAAAGGTTCCAAAATGTAATCAGTGAAAAATAAACATTTTGTTACCTCCGTTATTGAAGGCAAAGCCAGAGCAACCACCCTCACTTAATTTAAAGTGGGTTTGTACCCAGACATGTGGGAACACTAGATCTATGTCCACCACAGTTACCACTCAGCCATACTGGGGTATGAGAACATTTTGTTATAAGAGGTACAAAAATCACAAAATTATAGACATTTCTAGAATTGACAACACCTAAGTTATGCTTTATTTATTTTAACAAATTTCGACACACCAAGCTCAAAAGTTTGGCCATCGCTGCCCTTGGAGCCTGACGTAATAGTAAATAAATAAATTAACACAAAGTTAAAAATAAATAAAAGGATAAAACCATTAACATGTCAGACACAAGTTAATTACTACTTCTTCCTTTTCCTTTTTTAGCAGAGCCTGAACAGTCACGTGATTACCCAGTCTGCAGGGGTTAATCAGAGTTGTTGGACCCAGTCCCACTCTGACCAAACATCAGCCCCCACAGGGGGCAGTTACAACCTGTAACTGGGGCTCTTATACATGCCCTAGTTATAAAGGAAAACTTAAAAATGAAAATAAAAAAATACTGTGAAAAGGTTCCCAGGGTTTTTTTTTTTACCTCTTGGGGGACATATGAATTAAAGACACACACACACAAAAAAATAGTAATAAATATATAGAAACACATATTATTATTATTATTATTTCAAAATATTGTACAAAAAACCCTGCTACACTATAAAAACATTGGCCCAAGACTTTACATCACAAAACATACAATTACTGTTAAATACAGAACAAGCTTCCAGATGCAGAACTTCACTGCAGCTCAATTTTCATTCATCAGGGTACATGAGTATCCCACACAGTCCTTCCACAGTGGGGGTTGTAGCTGTAGTCTACTTTATGGGCTTTCATACTCTCTATGTAAATACAGCAATCTCATGCTGAAAGCTGTAATAAAGTAAGGCACAAAGTATATTACAACAGTTTAACAACATCACAAGACTACACAACCTCAAACTTGCCCCCTCGTTTCCAAGGACATAATTCTTCTAGTACAAAGCGAGATACACAGAGCAATGCACAGCGTCCCCATATCACATAATACAAATCGAAAAAAAATCCTTTTTTTCCCAATTTCCTCTGTAACTAATCTAGCATTGTCCATTACAAGTTTCATGTCATAACAGTTGCAGAAAATTGTTACAATTAAAAAAATAGAATGTGATCAATGTACGGGGAATACAAATATTAAGTAAAGATGCCAAGATGTACACAGTAACATCATGTTTTGCTCTCTTTTCATGTTGGATTGTTGATGCTTCTGACGCCCCAGAAGTACTGGTACCAGAGTCCAATTCGTGTCCACGTTTCCGACTTGTAAAATGCTGTGAGGGGGGGGGGGGGGGGCGGGCATTGGATGGGCAACATCATACATTAACTGTTCAGCAATACTTTTCATTTTTTCATCCTGCAGCCAGGGATGCTCCAGGGCTTGCTGAATTGTGAGCCTCTTCTCAGGATCAACAACCAGCATCTTCTTAATAAGATCTAAAGCTTCATGTGAGACGTTTACCCATGCGGCAGGTATAAAGTTGTAGTGCCCTCCAGTGATTTGATCTTTTAACCCCTTCCCGACATGTGACGTAATAGTATGTCCCGGTCGGGCCAAGCCCTCTCCATAGCCAGGAAGTCTTTGCTGCATATCGCAGCAAAGGCTTACCGGTAACACCCGCGATCGGTGCCGGCACCGATCGCGGGTGTTTTACCGCTGATCGCCGCCGGCAAAGGTGCCGGCGGCTTAAAAAAGACGGCAGCGCGCTGGCGCCGCCATCTTTCCGTGGATCGTCGCTCCCCGTGACGTCATCGGGGAGCGGCGATCCGTCGCCATGGTAGCTTCGGGTTAACCCATTCATTACAATGTGCGGTCAGCACATTGTAATGTATGAGTAGTAAAATCCCCATATACTGCCATACTGTAGTATGGCAGTATATGATAGGATCGATCAGACAACCTAGGGTTAAAGTACCCTAGGGAGTCTGAAAAATAGTAGAAATAAAAATTTAAAAAAAAGTTAAAATAAAAAAATTATAATAAAAAAACCTAAAAATTCAAATCACCCCCCCTTTCCCTAGAACTGATATAAATATAAATAAACAGTAAAAATCATAAACACATTAGGTATCACCGCGTCCGAAAATGCCCGATCTATCAAAATATGATAACGGTTTTTCACTGCGATTAACCCCATAACGGAAAATCGCGCCCAAAGTCGAAAATGGCACTTTTTTGCCATTTAAAAAAAATTTAAAATTCTATAAAAAGTGATCACAAGGTAGTACAGTCCTAAAAATGATAACTGTGTAAACGTCATCAAAATCCGCAAAAAACGGCACCACCCTCAGCTCCATACACTAAAGTATGAAAAAGTTATTAGCACCAGAAGATGGCAAAATCCCCCAAAAAAATTTTGTACAGGGGGTTTTAATTTTTTTAAATGTATGAAAACATTATAAAACCTATACAAATTTGGTATCCCCGTAATCGTACCGACCCAAAGAATAAAGTAGACCTGTCATTTGGGGCGCACAGTGAAATCCGTAAAATCCAAGCCCACAAGAAAATGGTACAAATGCGTTTTTTTACCAATTTCACTGCATTTGGAATGTTTTCCCGCTTCCCAGTACATGTCATTGAATATTAAATACAACCATTTTGAAGTGTAATTTGTTACGCAGAAAATAAGCCGTCACACAGCTCTGCACATGGAAAAATAAAAAAGTTACAGATTTTTAAATATGGGGAGTGAAAAATGAAAATGCAAAATTGAAAAAGGGCTGCGGCGGCAAGGGGTTAAAGACATTTTACAATGATCTTCAGAAAACGGTAGGTACTGAGTAAGGCAAACAAAGAGAATGACTCCCAAACTCCAGCAATCCACAGCTTTACTATAACCACCAATGCCAGCTGTGGTTAACACTTCAGGAGCCAAGTAATGAGGAGTGCCACACAAAGTCCTCATCAATGAGCTCTCACCAACAATTTTGGACTGTCCAAAATCCGTGATCTTTATACAACATTCTTCATTAGTTGAAGATAGCAGCACATTTTCCGGTTTCAGATTGCGGCGTATAATTCCATTGTCATGAAGGTACTGGACTGCAAGTCGCATCTGATAAAAATAAAGTTTTGCAGTTGCATCTCTGAGTGGGGATTCCAGTAACCTATGAAATAATTCTCCTCCTTCCATCATTTCCAACACAATGTAAAAATAATCAATAAAGTTTTCAATCTTAATTAAGCAAGGATTTTTAGAATTTCAATCTCTGTGTCAACCAGACAAAGGGACTTGTCCACATATGAGGAACGTAAAGAAAACTTTTTTTTACTAATTACTTTCACAGCCACCTTCTTGCTGTTTAGAAATGAATATATAATGTCGAAGACCATTGGAAGTGGAGCTTGTGGAGAAGTCAAAGTGTCTTTTGAAAAATCAACATGCAAGAAGGTGGCTGTGAAAGTAATTAGTAAAAAAAAGTTTTCTTTACGTTCCTCATATGTGGACAAGTCCCTAATGGTTGACACAGAGATTGAAATTCTAAAAAAAAAAAAATCATCCTTGCTTAATTAAGATTAAGTTTGAGGTTGTGTAGTCTTGTGATGTTGTTAAACTGTTGTAATATACTTTGTGCCTTACTTTATTACAGCTTTCAGCATGAGATTGCTGTATGTACATAGAGAGTCTGAAAGCCCATAAAGTAGACTACAGCTACAACCACCACTCTGGAAGGACTGTGTGGGATACTCATGTACCCTGATGAAAGAAAATTGAGCTGTAGTGAAGTTCTACATCACAAAACATACGATTCATTTATAATGTTCCTTTTGAGTTCATTTGAAAATGAAAATGCATACAGAATATTTGCTATACATTGCTTTCTGCTAATTTTTGTAGACCCCCCCCCCCAAAAAAAAAAAAAAAAATTAAAAATCTAAAAAGTCCTTAAACTTTTGTTAAGTTTCAACTATTCCATATGTGTCATAGGAAAACACTGCAAAAATGTTTAAGGTAGAACACACCAACAAATAAGTTATGGCCCTTAAATTTGTTAAACATGGCTCGGTCATTAAGGGGTTAACAAAATATAAAAAGGTCACAGTGTTTTTTTCTATTCCACTGCATTTAGAATTTTTTGTGGCTTCCCAGTATATTGCACAGAATGTTACAGGGAGCCCTGGGAGGGGCAGTTTGTCTTTCCTTCCCCCTGTAAATGGGAAAATAGAAAAGTAAAAATATAGCTCCTTAGTCTTTTGAACACTACATAGACGACTAAGAGACTACTAAGCTTACACACATCAATCGGACACAAAAATGGATTGAATAACTCAAGATCCCCTCTCTCCCCTTTCCTTCTCCAAAGGTGTCATTGGGATCTTCATCTAAAGCCCTTTCAACCCTGAAGGGGATGAACCTCAGAGACTGTGTCTAAAATCCTGGCCCATAAAGACATAAATGATCGGGTTGATACAACTATTCAGAGAAGCCAGGCCGCTAATAATAGTATTTACTATAAAGAATTGATCATCATTGAAATTTTTGTTAGTTAGTGTTAGTGGCCAGATGTAATACGGAGCCCAACAGATGAAGAAACACAATATAACAGCGGTGATGATCCTGTAGGGTCTCTGAGATCTCTGGGGTCTATTACTTTTTCTAAGTTTGAGGACAATGGAGACATAACTGGTGAAGATGATGAGGAAAGGGATCACAAACATTATGAATAACCTGATCAGGTAAAATATCTTTCTGTAATAGACATCATAAGGGACATAATAACACCATTCAGATACATCATTTAAAACAAACAAATGTATGTAAATTACTAAGGCCGAGATGAGAAAACTCATCACCCAGATAATCCCTGCAGTGATTCTCACTCGTTTCTGTGTCCTATGAACTTTACACCAAAATGGCCACATGACCGATACCCAGTGATCAACACTCATGGCCGTCAGGAGGAGGACACTGGAGCTCATGTTAATACAGAACAGAATAATGCTAGAAAGACAAGTAGCAAAACCATTTGAAGTGTAAATATTAAACGACATTCCGAAGCGCAGAGGGATAGAAGCGCAACACAGGAGGTCAGCGATGGCCAAGTGGAGGAGCCACACGGCACTGATCGTCTTCTTCATCCTGAATCCGGCAATCCAGATGACTAATCCATTCCCGATAATCCCAAGGATGAAAACGATGCTGTATAATGTAACATATATGACTAAAAATGGATAATTGAAATAAGACTCTGGCATGGAACGTTTAATGCGTCTTACATCGTGTTCTTCAACAAATGACCTTAGAAGACAGAAAAGGGTAGGAGTTAGGTTCAGGGGGAAATTATTGCATCATAAATATCTGTTTTCTAATGAAATGCACAAGGTTAGAAGTGAAAACCACAGCAAAGTGACACCAGCGCGTTATTACATCTCTCGTCCCAGGCTTGTTTTTTCCCTCTTGTTGACTGGTTACACTATTTGTTTGATTTGTATACCATTAGGGGTGTTTCTCATACCTCCTTTTTGTCGGTGGAGGAAATGGTTTGTTGGACTGCCTTACGTGGCAGTACCAACTATATGTCTTGATATGTACTTGGTACATTTTTAAATGCTTTTATACTTTCTATCATCCCTATGCTGGGAGACTTGTTTTGTATTTGAATAAAGGTTTACTCTTGTATTGTCATACGGCACATTTCCCTTTTTTTCTCATTTATGTGTTGTTGACTGGTTACACCTCATGGTCATGTAACAAACATAAACATTTGAAATATCATTTTTGTGTTTTCATATTTGCTAGAAATCTAAAAAGTTTCCTTCCTAAATCTGCTCATCTTTCACGCCATTAACCTGTTCCATTCGGATGACCAGCAGAATTTTCTTGTGTTGTCCAATGAATGTTTGTCATTTGTCTCTGAATCTCAGGTATGATAGATTTACACATAACCTTCATCTTGTTGTATGTCTGGTAGCTTTTGGATCCTGGGATGGATATGTGGCTTGAAGATATGAGGCATGATAGCTCATCATTTTTCGGAAGAAGAGACCTTATTAATCCCTCACGATGTGTTCCAGTGACAGCTGTAAAAACTGAGCCCAAAACAAAATGGTGCAAGGAGGGAATGGAAACACAAAAACAAAAAAGGGCCCGGTCGTTTAGGAGTTGTAGGGCTCAGCCTGAAAGGAGGAGGATCATGTAACTGTCTAACTACAAGATTGAGTTAGCAACAACATTGGTTCATGCTAATTACAGCGACACAAATTGGGAAACCAAAACTATTGGATGTCTCTTTGTATTTATGAATTGTTTTGCAAATTCCAAACATGCAAATTTTGGCAATTTTTTTTAATGCAATTTTTTTTCTTTACTTTGGCGCTGTAGCCTTCGGTTGTGGTTACTTGTTTTTGTGTATAGATATTATTATATATGTGCATATGTGTTCACTCCTCCTGCCAACTCCAGCACTTCGGAGCTGAGGTGGCGTGTCTCTGTAAACAAACAGGGGGACCGCAGTAATGGATGGTGGCACAGGAGGTGGTAAGTACTTGATTATTTTTATTGAACACCAACCCCCCCACCCCCTCTACGCTAACCTATAGTTTATTAAATAAAAGCTGGACAAACCCTTTAAAGTTGTACCAAGTCATGGAGGCTGGAGGTAGGAGAATGAGACTGTCCAAAAGAAGCAATTATTGGGTCAAACTGAACTGGACCAACTCCCACACCCCCTTATCCTATTGCCTCTAGACCATGTACAATTTTGCATTTCAAAATTGTGATTTTCTAACAATATTTGGAAAAAAAAATGATTAAACATTTTTAGGGACTATGGAGTTTAAAACCTAAGTAACATTTGAGGACAGTAGCACTAGTCACATGTTTAAAAATTATTTGATAAATGTATCAAGAATTGCTAACTTAGCAATTCTTGATACATTTACCAAAGTGCTGATTCTGTGTAAACCAAATGAACTTTTTTATCACATGATAAATCTTCCCCATTTTTTCTCAAAATTGTTCACCAATTTTGCTCGATTATTGATGACCGGAAACCATCATATCAAAGTAATTTATAAAGAGTAAGTGAATATAAACCTACCGATTATCATCCCGTGTTGAGGTCAAGATATATTTAGCAGAATCCATCCTCTTAAACAATAAAAGTTAAAACAAAATGAATAATAAATATAATAACCGGGTGTTATGTACTTTCCGCATAACGATAGTGCAGTGGGGGGTTGGGGGTCACTACATTGTACACTATATATTACTTATCTATCATTTGGAGATATGACTGAGCTTTTATAGGCTAGAGAAAAGAATCGGTAAAATACATTAGCTCAGTATCCCAAAAACATCCGGGGACCCAAGAAGCTTCTAGCACTTCGGGTACAGAACTTGTCCCAACCTGAATTCTCTTCTAATTCTACACTCAATACAAATAATGTTCTTGTAGAAATATAATCCAATATAAATGATAACAAACTTTTTTCATGATGTGTTATACAAAGTATTATAATAAATTAAGTTTAAATGATTGAATTCTAATATTTCTGATTATGTTATTTAACATTGTATATGATGAATTTTATGCATACAATTTGATAAAAGAAAAGCCAAATAGATGATCACATATTGTAATTCCTGATTTTTCCCCAATATTTTGTGTATTACTTTACCTTTCCTTTGTTCTCCTCCAGGATCTCCTTCCGTTGGTCAGTGAGTGTAGATGATCTTCTGGATATATCCAGGACCCTTGCTATTACCTATATACTGGATATACTGTAAACTTCTCTAACCCAACCCATCCAACACTTCTACTAAATTATCACAGGAAACAATCATTACTTGTGTTCATGATTTATTTAGTTAATACAACATTATCCAAGTTATTATGCAGAAAAAATGCTCCTAAAATATTTATTTTTTAAACACATTATAAGTTATTTCTTAAAACTTTAAAGTGCATAAAAGGGTAAAATCTTAAAGAGTAAAACTTCTTGGTGCCAGGGCTGCACATCCTGGTGATAACGTCCTCACACTCAGATCCCTACTGGCTGCTAGGGTTATGGCAGCACAGAGCATGAAGCCCGGTAGGAGGCAGTTGCTGCTGCTTCTTATGGAGTTTTCCTGCAGAATCGGCGCACCTGTTCAGCAAACAGCAATTGTCTTTTCAGCAAACACCATCTCTGTGCAGTCTATGGGATGAGGCCTATATACGACCCGATTCCATGCGCTTCGCATGTTCTTGATGTATCTAGTGTCTTCTGGTCCCACTATCTTCCACAACCCTTCTATTTTTCAGGGGGTATTAGTGACAATTGCACCCTCTTGGGGTTGAAATGGGGAGAGTGGGTAGAAGAAAAGTACTGGTGGCCACTCCCTTGAACACCTAGGGTTTTGTTGCCTAGGAAGATGTGCTATTACTCTCTAGTAGCCATGATCTTTGGGAAGGGGGGTGGGTGCTCTTGGTGTTCTGGGCTGAAGGTGTGGATGAGGGTTGAACCATTCTGGGATTCTGCAGTTGAAACAAAGAGCTCCATGCTGCTCCAATGGCCTTGTTGCTGCAGGACAGGAGCTTATAAGGAAAGTGACCTATGGACCAGTGGTCTACTCCACAACCATTTATGGTCCCCTACAGTGGGAACCAAAAATGAATGGTTAAAGGAAGAACCTTAATTAAATGGGGTATATTGCAAGCTGCTCAATATATGTGATTAGAGATGAGCTGACCCGATATTTCCATTTAGGTTCAGGTTCAGCTTGCTCAACGCTGAAATATGCCCACCCCTGGATAATTATAAACATGGCAAGCTGTCAATGAATATGGGCAATATATATTCTTGGATGGTATTCTTGAAGGATTATGGTGTGTGCTTTCCTTTGTTTATATCCCCCCACCGTATTCCCAAGATATCATACATAAATTTGTTGTCTTTATGGAAAAATGTAAAGATTGTCCCCTCCTGTCCTGTGGCGATTATACCTGTGTAATGAATGCAGAAATAGACAGAGTTTCCATTGGACAAAAGGGGAAGGTAAGAGGGGATACAGCACGTAAAAAAATTGTCATGAGATTGGCTTAATAGGCGCCTGTTTCGAGAGAATCAGTAGTATGAAATATTAACCAAATACTATCTCAGATCATTACATAGTTACTGTTGACTTAAGGACGGGACGAGATAGGGAGGCCCTCACTATTCCCTTCAGAGTGAATGCATACTGGTTAACCATATTAAATGATGATAAAAAAATTATGGAAGAGATCACTTTGTTTTGGAATGAGAATAAAGCACATTCAGAGTGGGACCCACTAAAAGCATTTATACGTGGTCACTTATACTATAAGATCCACTGGTGTAAGAAACAGAGACGTAAAGAAGGGGAAGAGCTTAAAAATAATATAAATAAGTGTAGGTCAAATTTCAATACAGACATTAGTGAAAAGTCCTTTGAAGAGTTAAATAAAGCACATACAAAGTATAATCTCTTTTTATATAACAAAGCTCAGCACACAGCTTGTTTTATAGGGTGTAAAAGATTTAATGAAGGTGGTAAACCCGTGAAAACCCTTGCAAAAATTATAAAAAGTCAAGATCCAAATATAGGTATAAACTCCATAAGAACCATGACAGGGAAGATCACAGGGAATAGATCTGATATTAAAAAGCAATTTGTTAAATTCTTTTCAAACTTATATACCGCAAATACATCCATGAATTTGATGAATATTAGGGAATATCTGAAGAAAACTAAAATGGTGGATTTAAAGAGGGAACAAAGAGATACTTTAGATAAAGCTATTTCAGTGGAGGAATTAAAAGAGTGAAAAAATTCCAATATCCAGCCTTGTCAGGAGTCACTCATAATCTTTATTTAGGCAAATATTAAAATTCCACTGCAGATAGTCTTGGCCAACGCGTTTCAAACGGACTGGCTGTTCTTAGTCATGGCTTTTTATGTTTAATCAAACAAATAAAACAGTTCCATTAGTTATGCAAATGTTGAAGGAATTTGGTTCCCTTTCTGGACTTGAGGTGAATTGGATAAAATCAACAAAATTGCTTTTAGATAATTTCAACTTCAACAATATAGGGGGGTTTGAAAGGGATGAGAAGTGATGAGGACATTGAATATCTTGGTATCAAAGTATCTTCTGACCCTAACGTATATGTGGAAAAAATCCTGGTACCATTGATTCAACGGATAAGGAAAAAAAAATCTAAATTTGGATGAAGCTCCCAATATCTCAGGTTGATAGGATGGCCCTCATAAAAATGATTATTTTGCCCCAAATATTATATATTATCACGGTATTGCCAATTTGGAACAAATTTTTAAGCTCATAGAAATATTATTAAATGAGTTGATCTGGGGAAGGAAAAGAGTTCGGATCAAGTATGGATTCCTTTGTAAGCGGAGAGGGACAGGGGGAATGGTATTACCAGATTTTTTTGGGATACTTTGCTGCTGCCATGTTGCTGTTTTTGGTAGTGGGAGACAATGCTTTAATTATTAGGGCAATAGCACAAAAAGTGGAGTTAGACACTGAGGATGGTTTAGTTTTGTTAGAATCCGGTCTATTGGGGTCACCAATTCTTGCACGCATTCCAATATGTAAGAGTTTTGATAAAATTTGGAAGTGGTTTAAAAATAAATTTGCAATTAATAGTGGCACGACGTACACGAGGTTATGGCCACATTTTTACCTACAGGAATTAACACAATTTCACGGATCTAAATTCTGGCAGGACAGAGGGAAAATCTTGTTGCACAAATATTTATTGAGGGCAGATTGATGCCATTTTCACTGTTAAAAGAAATATTTGTTATAGAGGATAAGTCTTATTTTCAATATCTTCGGTTGACATAAAGGGTTAACACGATTAAAGGGAAAGGAGTGAAAAAATATACAGAATTAGAGGTTTTGGAGAAACTAAAGGGTGCAAGTAGAACCCTATCAAAAATCTATAAACTTTCATCTCATGATATAATGGGAAATGTGTAACATGGCAGCAAGATAAAGTGGTGCAAGGAGATAGGGACATTAATAGAATTTCAATGGACTTAAATTTTTCAAAATGTCAAACATTCAACAGTTTCAGAAGCTTATAAGCTAATGCAATTGAAAGTAATTTATAGATTGTATTATTCCCCTAAATTGATTATTTTTTTCAAACCTTCTAACAGTGTTAAGTGTCTTAAATGTGATCTTAGTAATGCTGACTTTTTCCATATGGTCTGGAACTGTAAACATGTGATCACATTTTGGGAATTGGTCCATACTGAGATATGTAAGACTGTGAGTTTGGCTATCCCTAATACATCAGAGGTATTGGCTTTAGGAAATATCGGGGAATTGATAGGCCCTGGTTACAAAAAACAGGATTTCTACTACATTATATGTGTCCAGATACCTATTGATATTAGGGTGGAAATCCCATAGAGCTCCATCGATAAATTAATAGGGGATTCAACTGGAGAAATTAAAAAATTTTGATAAAATTAAATTGTGGCATAAGAAATGGTTGGTAGAGGAGTGGAAAGGGGGAAAGAAAGAAAGGGGTAAGATTGAAAAAAAGAGAAAATAAAAAAATGTTGGGTTTTTTTGTTTCTTTTTGTTTGTTTTTATTTTGTTTTGGGTTTTTTTTTCTTCTTTTTCTCTGACCAGGGAGGGGTGGAATGGTGGTAGGACAGGGGTGGTTTAAGGATATATATTGGTTGATGTTTAATGCCATCCTATTTAATATTTACAATGTGAAACATTTTAAAAAAATTACTAGAGAAATTAAAAAAAAAACAACAACGGGATATTATATAACTTTATCATCATGGCAGTGCAGTAGATGACAAAAAATGTTTCTGTACATCTATGCTGCAGAGGATGAGTGTTATGTATTTAAGCGTCTTTATACTATCCTGGATCCTTACAGGAGATGAGAATTCTGGGTTGTAGTACAAATGCTATCATAGACGACCAATAAAGTAAAATAATATAGTATCTTTTTTCAGGTGACAAGTCCAAAATAGGTGATAGCTCTCTGCTACATGGATCCTAAACGTGGACTAGTATGATATTAAACAAGCAAAAGAAGGATAAGATCCGGCACCGGGAGATCCACTTTTTGGTTAAAATGTTTCTATTGTTTGTATTTTATTTGTAGTGATCCATAAAATATCTCCACAATTGCCATTTTTTGTTAAGGACATAAAACACTTTGGAATGATCTTTTATATTGCTGATTATCATTTGTGTAGATATTTTATGGATGACTACAAATAAAATACCAACAAAAGAAACATTTTAACCAAGAAAGTGGATCTCCCGGTGCTGGATGTCAACCTTGTTTTACCCTCCACCAGCAAAGACTTGTGTAACTTTCATATATAGTTTATATAAATGTTGTGTTCTTGGATCCTCTAGTACAGTGGTGGTGAATCTATGGCATGGGTGCCAAAGGTGGCACTCAGAGTCCTCTATGTGGGCACTTAGACCATCACCCCAGCACAGGGTTCAACAGACAGGACTCAAGACCTCCTCCTGAAGTCCCAGACAGCTCATGAAATTCTCTGCTAGCTACTTTAAGGCAACACTTCCCAGGCTTTCTGGGACTGCCGGAGGAAAGAGGAAGTATGGATAGAGCTGAATTACCACAGGAACTTCTCCCATAGGCCCGGAGATTCAATTTTTCAGGGGACCTTGGAGGGAAGCTACAATAATAATCTGTATTTCTCCTTCCACCAGTGGATTGGTGTCCTCTGGACACATAGATGATTGAAATCTGTGACGGCACTTTGCAAAAAGATTCATGGGTTACAATTGTAGTTTGGATATTCGGCCTGTAAAAGGTTTGTCACCACTGCTCTTGTAGATGCTTTTGTAGAATATAATTATTAATCTACAAAAGGACTTTATATAACATAAACAGCAAAATAAAAGAATAATTCAATTATCTTTTACTTGAAAACTTCACACATTGACCCAATGCATCCAGGAGGTCCATTGTGTAAATCTTAGAGGATATTCTGATTATAATACATTTTACCCACAAGGCTTCTTCGAGTAGAAATGAGCTGACCTGACATTTGTTTTCAGACACGCAACCTGCAAGTATTACTGGATTGCCGGCCGAACAGCCAATCTGGCAATTTGACGCGCCTAGCAACCAGCCATGGCTAGATGCTAGAGGTGTCAATTTCCTCAGTGCCTGTTCCAAGGTCTGATCTTGGGGTTCCACCTCCTTGGAATCTCTCTGTCATTTCCCTTGATTGTTAAACACAATATGAGATACATTTGTTTCACATGTGAAGGAATTGTTATTTTGTTATTCCCCATGTTAAAAAAATAACTAGATAGATATAAGATATAGATATATTATTGGATATAGATGATACAGGGAAAGAAAGATTATACTGTAGATTAATGTGTCATGATAGACATGATAAAGAGATAGATTGTGTTTTTATATGTTTTTCCTATATTTTGTATATATGTCTTTCCTTTGCCCTACATCGTGATTTTCTTCCATTTCTGTCTATATCCAGGACCCAGCATCTTATCTATATACTGTATATCTCTCTGATCCAACTCATTTGACACTTCTACTTAGTGAATACAATTAACACAGGACACAACTATTTTTATTATTGTCATTTATTAAGTCAGTAACATGTTTTCCAATTTTTTAATGAAACATTTTTTGAGATGCCACTTACATCTAATACCATTATTTATACAGCGTGCAAGCATAAACATATTTACATGGATATAAGATATGATATGGATATAGAGGTAAATAGTATAATAGATTATTGGAGCAACAAATATCTCAAAATTATGGATTGTTCTATAACTGGTATCAGAGGGTAGCCTCTTTAGACGAGCAGCCTTGAGTGTGCGCTCTGTGCATGCACAGATCAATCGGCTTTGCGGACGTGTGTGTATAGCTCCAGTGAGCTGTGTGCTGGAGATAGGGCAGGATTGCTACATAGAGCCTATTGCCCGAGGAGTTTCGCTCCACATTTCAGCAACTCCACGCCCCGCTAGCCTCTTCATGTAATTTGCATATATACAAGATATTCTTTTATCAGGATATCGGCTGCTGAAGATTTTGAAATAAAAAGTACAGGACTTATCCCGAATAAAAGAACCTGCCATTGTTTCTACCTTTTTAGGTAGATCCGTGAAGGTACATTTTTTTTTAAATGTTCAATTTATTGAAATATTTAAGAAAATCCAAACAATCCTTTATTGCCATTTTAGAAACCCCAAAACATTTAAATAGAAAAATAATCAAAGGGTCTTACAGTTGTCAAAATGGTATAATCCATAATGTAAAAAATGACATCTTACCCAGCCCCGAAGACTGAAGTATGAAACAGGTACGAGTGTCAGAATATGAAGATGCAAGACTTTGTAGTAGTAGGATAAAACAAAGCTATAAAGACACAGCTTGAGACCCTAGGGAGGAGGAAGAAGCCGTTAGAAGAGCGGGCACTGTCATGTTATTGCCGGGTCTGTAGGGGTTAATCAGAGTTGCTGGGTCTAATCACAACAAGTCCAGCTCTGATCAAACATCTGCCCCATGGGGTTATTTTCCCCCAGTATCTGGGGCTCTTATAGTTGCCCTAGTTACAAAGTAAAACCTGTAAGGGAACCCACTAGGGTTCTTTTATGACCTCATGGGGGACATATAAATTAAAACGTACACACAAACACAAAATAGTAATTAATATTTAAAAACACACATTCCCAAGAAATTACAAAAAAAAACCCTTGCTACTCTATAAAAAACATGTGCCCAAGACTTTACATGTCAACACGACGGTCACGAAATAGAGAATTCATTTATAATGTTCATTTTGAGTTAATTTGAAAATCAAAAAAATCTTTATATTTATATACTGTACGTTACTTTGGTTCTACTTTTTGTAAATTTAAGCCCCCCAAAAAATAAAAATGAAAATATGTCCTTAAATGTTTTAACTTAGCCCAATGTGTCATGAAAAAACTCTGCAAAAAAAAATTTAAGATACCAAACACAACAAAATGTGGCCCTTAAACCACTAGGTAAGAACATTTGTAAGAAATGCCTTGGTCATTGAAACCTTTTCTGGCCTGCTCATTGGAGGGTTAAAAATAACAAAAAACAGTATAAAAAGGTCAGTGTGCTTATTTTTCTATTTCACTGAATTCGGATATTTTGGGCTTCCCAGTAAATTGCACAGAATGTTACAGGGAGCCCTGGGAGGGGCAGTTTGTCTCTCCTTTCCCCCCTCTGTAAAGCAAGACAGGAAATCATGGGGGTCTTTAATCATGGGGGATTAAGATGCTTCAACATAGGTAAAGGGAGTACACATTAAACATCTGTGTTGGGGGCAGGTTCACAATCCTCCCCTTCTCTGTTGGGGTCATCAGGATTTTCATCTAAAGCCCTTTCAACCCTGAAGGGAATGGATCTCAGGAAACCGTGTCTAAAATCTTGGCCCATAAAAACATAAATGATCGGGTTGATACAACTATTCAGAGAAGCCAGGCCGCTAATAATAGTATTTACTATAAAGAATTGATAAAAAAGTTATTAGCGCCAGAAGTTGGCAAAATCAAAAAAATTATTTTTGTACAGGAGGTTTTAATTTTTGTAAATGTATGAAAACATTATAAAACCTATACAAATTTGGTATCCCCTTAATCGTACCGACCTAAAGAATAAAGTAGACATGTCATTTGGGGCGCTCAGTGAAAGACGTAATATACAAGCCCACAAGAAAATGGCGCAAATGCGTTTTTTCACAATTTTCATTGCATTTGGAATTTTTATCCCGCTTGCGAGTACATGGCATGGAATATTTAATACCATCATTATGAAGTGCAATTTGTTACGCAGAAAACAAGCCGTCACACAGCTCTTTACGTGTAAAAATAAAAAAGTTATAGATTTTTGAAGGTGGGGAGTGAAAAATGGACATGAAAAAACAGGAAAAGGCCCTATGGTTAATGTACCCTAGATGGTCTAAAAAATAGTGAAAAAAAAAAAAGGAAAAAAAAGTTTAAAAAAGAAAAAAAATTAATAAAATATTAAAAGTTCAAATCACCCCCCTTTCCCTAGAACGGATATAAAACATAATAAACAGTAAAAATCACAAACATATTAGGTATCACCGCGTCCCAAAATGCCAGATCTATCAAAATATAAAAACGGTTACGGCCGGTGGTGACCTCCGAGGCGGGAAATGGCGCCCAAATGTCCAAAATGCGACTTTTACACCTTTTTACATAACATAAAAAATGAAATAAAAAATGATCAAAATGTCGCACAGACCTCAAAATTGTAGCAATGAAAACTTCGCCTCATTTCGCAAAAAATGACACCTCACACATCTCCGTGCGCCAAAGTATGAAAAAGTTATTAGCGTCAGAAGATGGCAAAATTTTTTTTTTCTTTTTTGTACACATTCGTCTAATTTTTGAAAATGTATTAAAACACAATAAAACCTATATAAATTTGGTATCACCGCGATCGAACCTAACCAAAGAATAAAGTAGGCGTGTTATTTGGAGCGAAGAGTGAAAGTCGTAAAAACTGAGCCCACAACAACGTGACGCCCGTGACGTTTTTTTCAATTTTTCCACATTTGGAATTTTTTTTCAGCTTCGCAGTACACGGCATGTTAAAATAAATAACATCACGGGAAAGTAAAATTTATTACACACAAAATAAGCCCTCACACAGGTCTGTACACGGAAAAATGAAAAAGTTATGGATTTTTGAAGTTGGAGAGCGAGAAATGAGCCGAAAAACCCTGCGTCCTTAAGGGGTTAAATTGTTAATATTTGTTAAAAATAAATTGATCTCATTTGAAGACTTGCTGGTGCTCTGCTGGGGATCAATTTAAACGCGAACTGAACAAGAATAGGGAGAAAGTTCAGGTCAGTTAGCGAAGCGAACATATATACGCACCAGCTATTGTTTTTGAGGCCTGTAGTGGATTTTGGCAAGTAAATATATTTTGCAAATGCAAAAATATTTCGCAAATTAAAAAATATTTTTAAAAATATAATTATTTGTGAAATTATCGTTTGTTATTAAATTGTAAGGAATTTTAATTAATTAATTTTAATTTTCAGTCCTCCGTTGTAAAAATTAGGTTTTATTAATACAAAAATCTTATATATTTTCTACGTAAGTAATTTATGTGGGATTTGAACTCACACCCACGCACCACACACCCGACAGCTGCTTAAAATGTGTCCTTTGGCAGTATGCAATGTTTTTCGACACAGAGTCCCACGTTAATCAAAGTTTTATGCGCCAATGTTTTTTCTGATTCTGCACAATCTTTTTAGTACAAACTGCTTGCACATGTATTTATAAAGGGTCACGGCTGCATTATACCCGACACAAAACAAAATTCTTCACTGAGAGTAGTGTCCTGGTGCACAGTCGGACCGCGCAAAACATTTATCATGCAAAGTCCGACAGAATTGTATCACATGCCCAGTGTTGAGGTAAAACAAAAAAAAGTTGGTGCACTCTTTCGGAGCAGTGCAAGGGGCACCAGATTCATGCAGAACAGGCGCCACAATTGCTAAATGCATACTGTACAGGCAAACTGCATATAGAGAAGTTTGGACTATTTTTGATAAACATGGGCCACAATGTTGAAGTGGATCCATTGGTGAATTACTGTCCATTTAGGGCCTATTTCTAAATGTTGTCCCTCACATATAGTGTGATCATTTTTTATGTTTGGAATAGATGTAGATTTGAAATCCTGGTACCAAAGCACATAAAGTTATGCCTCTGAAAGGCTGCCCAACAGTTGGCCATGTTTGTTCAACCAGGCCACACTCGGTTATTTTGGTAATGTAAATGCCCATCGGTATAGACAGGAATGGAGCCAGGGGATAGTAGGTGTTGTTAGAAAGGTCCACACAGAACCTTGTATAAATAACGGTAATTTTATTTGGATTACACGTTTCGGAGGTGGACAGCCCCCACCATCCTATGGTGGAACTGGAACACAGATGCTATTGTGAATGTAGTTATTACACCTGTCGCCTTTTTGCATTTCGGTTTGTATGTATCTATTTTAGTGTAGTGTGTTCCATCTTTTACTACTGCTGCATGTTGAATATTTTACCACTATTTTGGGCTATGAAATTTATTATGTGTTAATGCTGGTTTTGTGGATGCCTTTGTCAGCCAGCATAACTCTGTTTGCACAATATTTTTTCCTTTGCCTATGTACTGCCGGAACCTGTAGGTTACCGGTGCCAAAAGAGTTGTGAGAGCTGCAAAGATAGAAATATGCCCTAGAAATATACCATTCATTTAAAGAGGTCACTATTAGAGATGAGCGAGCACTAAAATGCTCGGGTACTCGTTATTCGAGACGAACTTTTCCCGATGCTCGAGTGCTCGTCTCGAATAACGAGACCCATTGAAGTCAATGGGAGACTCAAGCATTTTTCAAGGGGACCAAGGCTCTGCACAGGGAAGCTTGGCCAAACACCTGGGAACCTCAGAAAAGGATGGAAACACCACGGAAATGATCAGGAAACAGCAGGGGCAGCATGCATGGATGCCTCTGAGGCTGCTTAATCGCACCATTATGCAAAAATTATAGGCAACAGCATGGCCATGACAGAGTGACCGAATGAGGCTAGATAGCATCTAAAACATGCAATAATTGACCCTGACACTATAGGGGACGGCATGCAGAGGCAGCGGCAGCAGAACGTAAAAAATAAATAAATCAGCAGACTGTGCCTAATTCAAATCAAACCCCTAATAAATTGTCCCACTTCGGTGTTTGAGGTGGATATGTGTGTCACTAAGAGCTAAACACAAGTCTCCCTGCAAATTACTCACAATATGGTACTAGCTGCACTACTAATAGCAGCAAGCCCAGCCACAAGCTAACCAAAAAAAAGTAAAATAAAACGTTATTGTAGCCCTAAGAAGGGCTGTTGGGTTCTTGGAGAATCACTCCTGCCTAACACTATTCTAATAGAACTGCTCGAACGAGCATCAAGCTCGGACGAGTATGTTCGCTCATCTCTATTTAACACAATACGAGATACAGTTGTTTCACATGTGAAGGAATTGTTATTTTGTTATTCCCCATGTAAAAAAAAAAATATAACTAGATAGATAAAAGGTATAGATTAGAGATCAGCGAGTATACTCTTATTAAGGTACTTGAAACGGCTAGTTGCTCGGATGAGTATTTCCCCTGCTCGAGATCGAGCATTTAATTAAAAAAAACACAGTGAAGAACAATGAAGAATAGAATAAAAACAGTGAACACAGGATCATTTAAGTGAAAAACACAGTGAAGAACACAGTGAAGAATAGATTACAGATGTTTGCCACATCTGCTTACTTGTCAGGAGATACGCGCGGAACGGTGCGAACAAAATAGTATGTGAAGAACAATATATATATGTGTGAAGAACACATTGAAGAACACGGTGAGCAGGACGGAGACACCGGGGAGCAGCACAGAGACACCGGGGAGCAGCAGCACGGAGACACCGGGGAGCAGCAGCACCGAGACATCGGGGGAACAGCAGCACGGAGACACCGGGGAGCAGCAGCATGGAGACACCGGGGAGCAGCAGCACGGAGACATCGGGGGAAAAGCAGCACGGAGACACCAGGGAAGCACGGAGACATAGGGGAAGCACGGAGACATTGCGGCAGCACGGAGACATCGGGGCAGCACGGAGACAACGGGGCAGCTCGGAGACATCGGGGCAGGGGCAGAAAAGAGACACTGGGGCAGCACGGAGACACTGGGGCAGCACGGAGACATCGGGGCAGCACGGAGACATCGGGGCAGCTAGGAGACATCGGGGCAGCGGCAGAACAGAGACACCGGGGCAGCACGGAGACATCGCAGCAGCACGGAGACATCGGGGCAGCACGGCGACATCGGGGCAGGGGCAGCACGGAGACATCGGGGCAGCACGGAGACATCGGAGCAGGGGCAGCACGGAGATATCAGGGCAGCGGCAGCAGCGAGACATCGGGGGAAAAGCAGCACTGAGACACCGGGGAGCAGCAGCACGGAGAAACCGGAGGAACAGCATAACGGAGACACCGGGGAAGCACGGAGACATCGGGGAAGCACGGAGACATCGGGGCAGCACGGAGACAACGGGCCAGCTCGGAGAAATTGGGGCAGGGACAGAACGGAGACATCGGGGCAGCACGGAGACATCGCAGCAGCACGGAGACATCGGGGCAGCATGGAGACATCGGGGCAGGGGCAGAAATGAGACACCGGGGCAGCAGGGAGACACTAGGGCAGCACGGAGACATCGGGGCAGGGGCAGCACGGAGACATTGGGGCAGGGGCAGCATAAAGACATCGGGGCAGCACGGAGACATTGGGGCAGGGGCAGCACGGAGACATCAGGGCAGGGGCAGCATGGAGACATCGGGGCAGGGGCAGCACGGAGACACCGTGGCGCACAGCACCATGGAGACATCGGGGGTACACAGCACGAGACCCAGGGAGCAGCAGCCTGGAGACACCGGGAAAAGCATCACGAAACATCAGGAGGAACAGACAGCACGGAACACCGGGGCAGCACGGAGACATCGGGCAAGCACGAGACCTCGGGGCAACAGGAGCAACGGGCAGCTTGGAGACACCGGGGCCAGGGCAGAACAGAGACACTGGAGCAGCATGGAGACACTAGGGCAGCACGGAGACATCGTGGCAGCACGGAGACATCGGGGCAGGGGACGAACGGAGACACCGAGGCAGCACGGAGACACTGGGGCAGCACGGAGACATCGGGGAAGCATGAAGACATCGGGGCAGCATGGAGACATCGGGGCAGGGCAACATGAGACCCGGGACAGCAACAGAGCAAAAATCGGGGCAGGGGAAACGGAGACACCCGGGGCAGCACGGAGACAATGGGACAGCACGGAGACACCGGGGCAGCATGGAGACATCAGGGCAGCACGGAGACATCAGGGCAGGGGCAGCACGGAGACATTGGAGCAGCAAGGAGACATCGGGGCAGCATGAAGACATGGGCAGGGGCAGCAACAAGACATCGGGACAGGGGCAGGGACTCGCAGGGGCATCACGGAGACATCGGGGCAGCATGGAACAATCGGGGCAGCCACGGAGACATTGGGTCGGCAGCACGGAACATCGGCAGGGGCACATGGAACCTCGGGGCAGAGGCGCAACGGAGACATAAGGCAGCGGCAAGCACGGACACCGGGACAGCAGCAGGAGACATCGGGGAACAGCAGCACGGACGATCCAGGAGCAGCAGCAGGAGACACCGGGGAAAAGCAGCAACGGAAACATCAGGGGAACAGCAGCAGCGGAGACACTGGGGCAAGCATGGAGACTGGGACACTGAGACATGGGCAGCACGAGACATCGGGGCAGCACGGAGACATCGGGCGAAGCGGGCAGAATGGAGACACGGGGCAGCACGGAGACATCAGGGCAGGCACGGAGACATCGGGCAGGGGCAGAACGGAGACACCGGGGCAGCACGGAGACATCGGGGCCGCACAGAGACATTGGGGCAGGGCAGAACGGGACACCGAGCAGTCAGACGGAGACAATCGGGGGAGACACAGCACGGAGACCCAGGGACAGCAGCATGAGACACCGGGGGAAAAGCACACGGAACATCAGGGGAACAGCAGCATGGAGACACCGCAGCACTGAGACACGGGGCAGCACAGAAACATCGGGTCAGCACGGAGACACGGGCAGCTCAGAGACACCGGGGCAAGGGCAGAACGGAGACACTGGGGCAGCACTGGGCAGACACGGGCAGCACGGACATGGGGCAGCACAGACGCGGCAGGGGCAACGGGAGACTCAGAGGCAGCACGAAGACACTGGGAAGCACGGACATCGGGGCAGCACGAGACATTGGGGCAGGGCAGCACGGAGACATCGGGTGCCGGGCAGCATGGAGACATCGGGGGCAGGGGCATCACGAGACATCGGGGCAGCACAGAGACAGCGTGGGCAGCATTGAGACATTGGTGGCAGGGCAGCACGAACTCGGGGCAGGGGCAGCATGGAGACATCGTGGCAGCACGGAGACCATCAGGGCACGGCAGCACGAGACACCGGGGAGCACAGCACGGAGACAGCGGGGGAGAGCAGCACGGAGACACCAGCAGCAGCATGAGACAAACGGGGGAAAAGCAGACAGAAACACAGGGGAAGCACAGCACGGAGACACCGGGGTCGCACGGAGACATTGGGGCAGGCACGGAGACCTCTGGGCAGTACGAGACAACGGGGCAGCTCAAAGACACCGGGCAAGGGCAGAACGGAGACACTGGGGCAGCATGGGAGCAACTGGGGCAGCATGGAGACATTGGGGCAGCAAGGGAGACATCGGGGCAGGGGCAGAACGGAGACACGAGGCCAGCACGGAGACACTGGGACAGCACGGAGACATCGGGGCAGCACGGAGACATCGGGGCAGCATGGAGACATCGGGGCAGGGCGCGAACAGAACACCAGGGCACACAGAGACATCGGGGCAGGGGCAGAACGGAGACACCGGGGCAGCACGGAGAAATCGGGGCAGGGGCAGCACGAGACACCGAGGCAGCACAGAGACACCGAGGCAGCACGGAGACATTGAAGCAGCACGAGACATTGGGGCAGCACGGGGACATTGGGGCAGGGGCGAACGGGACACCGGGCAGCACGGAGACATCGGGGCAGGGGCAGAATGGAGACAACGGGGCAGCACGGAACATCAGGGCACTTGGAGACTCGGGCGGGGCAGAACGGACACAAGGGCAGCACGAGACATGGGGCGGGGCACACGGAGACACCGAGCAGCACGGAGAGCACCGAGGCAGCACGAACAGGGCAGCACGGAGACATCGGGGCAGCACGGGGACTATTGGGCAGGGCCGAACGGAGACAACCGGGGCAGCACGGAGACATCGGGGCAGGGCAGAAACAGAGACACCGGGGCAGCACGGAGACACTGGGACAGCACGGAGACACCGGGGCAGCATGGAGACATCAGGGCAGCATGGAGACATCGGGGCAGCACGAACGAGACATTGGGGCAGGGGCAGCATGGAACATCGGGGCAGGGGCAGCATGGAGACATCGGGGCAGGCGCATCACGGAGACATCGGGGCAGCGGCAGCACGGAGACATTGGGGCAGCAGCACAGAGACACCAGGGAGCAGCAGCACAGAGACCTCGTGGGAACACAGCACGGAGACACCGGGGCAGCACGGAGACATCGGGCAGCCGAACATCGGGGCAGCACGGAGACATCGGGACAGCACGAAAAATGGGGCAACTCGGAGACACCCGGGGCAGGCAGAACGGAGACACTGGAGCCAGAGACACTGGGCAGCACGGAGACATCGGGGCAGCATGGAGACATCGGGGCAGGGGCAGAACAGAGACCACCGAGGCAGCATGGAGACACTGGGGCAGCACGGAGACATCGGAGCATTACGGAGACATCGGGGCAGCTAGGAGACATCGGGGTCAGCGGCAGCGACAGAGACATTGGGGCAGACAACTGCAACAGCACGGAGACATCGGCAGGGCAGCGAGAGACATCGGGGCAGGGGGGCACCACGGAAACATCGGGGCAGCACAGATTCGGGGCAGGGGCAGAACGGAGACATCAGGGCAAGGGCAGCACGCGACATCGGGCAGCGGCGGCACGGAACATCGGGGCAGCAGCAGCACTGAGACATCGGGGGCAGCAGCACAGAAAACCTGTGTTTTTCACTTAAATTATCCTGTGTTTACTGTTTTTATATCTATTCTATCGATCTACTGTTCTGCACTTCTGCTAACTTGTCGGAGATAATATACGCGCGAACAGTGAAGAATAAGTTGCAGATGTTTGCAATACTCTGCTAACTTATCAGAAGACATTTGTTTTCAATTAAATACACATTTTATTCCGAACCATGGTCCCTTTGAAAAAATGTCTCGGCCCCTTGACTTCAATGGGCTCGTTATTTCGAGACGAGCACTCGAGTAGTCAGGAAAGAGTTTGTCTCGAAAAACGAGCACTCGAGCATTTTAGTGCTCCTCATCTCTAGTATAGATATATTTTGGTTATAGATGATACAGGAAAGAAAGATTATACTGAGATTTATTTGTCATTATAGACGTGATAAAGAGAATTGTGTTTTTATATGTTTTTTCCTATATTTTTCTTAACTTTCCTTTGCCCTGCACCAGGATCTCCTTCCATTGGTCAGTCAGTGTAGAAGATGTTCTGTCTATCCAGGACCCTGCTTTTATCTATATACTGTAATCTCTCTGATCCAACTCAATTGACACTTCTACTTAGTGATTACAATTAACACAGGACACATTATTTTTATTTTTTATTATGTGATTTTATTAAGTCAGTTAACACATTTTCCTATTTTTTAATGAAACATTATTTGAGATGCCACTTACATTGAATTCAATGTATTATCAAGCATGCATGCATAAACACATTTACATAGATATAAGATAGATAGATGGATACAGAGTAAATAGTATAATAGAGTTTCCCTCAAATATAACAGAGGGTAAATTATTGACTCCAGTATAAGCCTAGAATGGGAAATGCAGGTGCGCTGTATTCACTGGGTGTAAGAGCAGGGTGCTAACTTAGTGCACTCTGTCTCGTCCACAGCTTTTACAGTTTCTTTAGGACAACTGTATTGGTGAAACGGGCGGAATCTCTGTCGCATCATTGAAGCTCCACTGTCAGAACCCCAGAGCAGAACACAGGATTTAGAGCTGGCTCCGAGTAAGCAGAGTGGTGATTTTCTCTGCACTCGGCTTATATTCGGGTATATACAGTAATTTTTCTATATTAAGGAATTCAAAGGGTATGTTCCACTTCATTGAAAAATAAGTCTGACAGCCCTTTCCTGTCCCACAAGGAGGCAACTGCACTATTTCTTAGATCCTGGAGCTACACTCTACTCAGGGGTGTGGCCAGGCACTGATTTTGTTTACAAGGAAGTAGTACCAAAGACAAAATAAACATTGCATTGTACCAACACTATATCGCCCTACAGCACACCAGAAAAAAATAAAATGGCAACCTTCCTTTGTGTTAGACTATAATGTTAATGCACAAAAAGTCTTAGCTGTGAAGACAAATTTTCCTATTGTAGTATTTTATATCTGAATATTTTTAATTGCAAACAAAAATTAAAAAAATGTAAATATACATAAAAACCTGGAATAGAGTCTGGCCAGAATCAGTAACTACTTAACTCGTCTTGTGGCGAATATTGTACTAGCACCCTGGAGTTGTGGTCCGATGCTCCTCCCACTTGAGGAGCTCATAAGAAAAATGAAAATAATTATATGTTTAAAATATTGGATTTCTCATACCTCTATTGTACATCAAAATATTACAAAATAATGACAAAACACATAAGGCGTCCTCTACACCAGTATGAGAGATTAGCTTTATGTGACCATTGTAATGGAAAAAAATCATATCTCCAAAATACATAAATAAAAAGTTATTAAAAGTTTATAGATCTCCAAAATGATCTGTCTTAAAAATTTCAACCTAAATTATTTGAATGGTCATCATGGGTGAATATTTAGGTTCATGGTGCTCTTTCTCTATACAGGGCGACATCCCACGCTAACTACCACAATTGGTGTAATGTCAATCGCAGCAGTTAACCAGTTAGGTGCCACAGAATAAACTTAAGGGTATGAATGAATTTATGAAAAAGTTACCAAGTCTGTCAGTGTCACCATGTACACACCCAATATATGCGACCTAACCCCAGCAACCGAAATGTCAAACCAAACACCAGATCTTTTTTTTGCGATCGATCCCTCTGCCCAATGTACCTTTGGTGATGCTTTACTATAGTCTCAGGCTGCATGAAGGTTTGTTGCTAATCCTTGGTCCATATAAGCAAAAAACTCAAATTGTAACTGGGGCAATTTTTTTTATATATACAGTTTTGACTTACATAGAAATTCAACTTAAGAACAAACCTATGAATCTATCTTGTACATAACTGGGGACAGCCTGGTAAAGCAAGCGGAAATCATGGAGGTCTTAAAGGATTAAGATACTTCAACATAGGTAATAATACACATTAAACATCTGTGTTGGGGCAGGTTCACAATCCTCCCTCTTCTCTGTCGGGGCATCAGATCTTCATCTAAAGCCCTTGCAAACCCGGAGGGGATGGATCTCAGGAAACCCTGTCTAAAATCCTGGCCCCATAAAAACATAAATGATTGGTTTGATACAACTATTCAGAGAAGCCGCAGGCCGTCTAGACTAATAATATTTACTAAATGGAATGGCGCCACTTATTATTTCTGTTAAAATGTAAGTGGCCAAATGTAATACGGAGCCCAACAGAACATCGGGGCAGCATGGAGACATCGGGGCAGGGGCAGAACAGAGACAACGGAGCAGCACAGAGACACTGGGGCAGCACGGAGACATCGGGGCAGCACGAAGACATCGGGGCAGCATGGAGACATCGGGGCAGGGGCAGAACAGAGACACCGGGGCAGCACAGAGACATCGGGGCAGGGGCAGAACGGAGACAACGGGGCAGCACGGAGACATCAGGGCAGCACGGAGACATCGGGGCAGGGGCAGCACAGAGACACCGAGGCAGCACGGAGACACTGGGGCAGCACGGAGACATCAGGGCCGGGGCAGCACGGAGACACCGAGGCAGCACGGAGACACTGGGGCAGCACGGAGACATTGGGGCAGGGGCAGAACGGAGACACCGGGGCAGCACGGAGACGATGTCCTCCGTGCGCCCCCCCCGATGTCTCCTGCTGCCCCCAATGTCTCCGTAGCTGCCCCAGTGTCTCCATGCTGCCCCAGTGTCTCGCGGCTGCTGTTCCCCTGATGTTTCCGTGTGCTGCTTTTCCCCGGTGTCTCCATGCTGCTGCTCCCTGGTATCTCCGTGCTGCTGTTCCCCCGATGTCTCCGTGCTGCTGCTCCCGGTGTCTCCGTGCTGCCGCTGCCTTATGTCTCCGTGCTGCCTCTGCCCCGATGTCTCCATGCTGCCCCTGCCCCGATGTCTCCGTGCTGCCCCTGCCCCAATGTCTCCGTGCTGCCCCGATGTCTCCATGCTGCCCCTGATGTCTCCTGATGCCCTGCCCCCCCGATGTCTCCATGCTGCCCCTGCCCCGATGTCTCTGTGCTGCCCCTGCCCCAATGTCTTCATGCTGCCCCGATGTCTCCTTGCTGCTCCAATGTCTCCGTGCTGCCCCTGCCCTGATGTCTCCGTGCTGCCCTGATGTCTCCATGCTGCCCCGGTGTCTCCGTGCTGTCCCATTGTCTCCGTGCTGCCCCGGTGTCTCCGTTCTTCCCCTGCCCCGATGTCTCTGTGCTGTCCCGGTGTCTCTGTTCTGCCCCTGCCCCGATGTCTCCATGCTGCCCCGATGTCTTCATGCTTCCCCGTCTCCGTGCCTGCCCATGTCTCCGTGCTGCCTCGGTGTCTCGCGTCGTCCCTGCCCCGATGTCTCCGTGCTTGCCCGATGTCTCCGGGCTGCCCAGTGTCTCCATGCTGCTCCATTTGCTCTGTTCTGCCCTGGCCCCGGTGTCTCAAGCTGCCCGTTGTCTCTGTGTTGCCCGATGTCTCCGTGCTGCCCGATGTCTCCGTGCTGCCCCGGTGTCTCCGTGCTGCTGTCCCTCTGATGTTTCTGTCTGCTTTTCCCCGGTGTCTCCATGCTGCTGCTCCCTGGTGTCTCCTGCTGCTGTTCCCCCGATGTCTCCATGGCTGCTGCTCCCGGTGTCTCCGTGCTGCCGCTGTCCTATTCTCCGTGCTGCCCTGCCCCCCCTGCCCCCGATTCCTATGTGCCCTCCCTGCTGTTCCTGCTCCTGCCCCATTTCTCCGTGCTGCGCCCGATGTCTTTATGCTGCCCTGCCCCAATGTCTCTCGTGCTGCCCCTTCCCGATGTCTCCGTGCTGCCTAGTGTCTCCCTGCTGCCCGGTGTGCTCATTCTGTCCCGCCCCTGCCCGATGTCCTCCATGCTGCCCCGATGTCTCCGTGCTGCGCGATTCTCCGTGCTGCCCCGATGTCTCCGTTCTGTCCTGCCCCAATTTCTCCGAGCTGGCCCGTTGTTCTCCGCTGCCCCGATTGTCTCCGTGCTTCCCCGATGTCTCCGTGCTTCTCCCGGTTCTCCGTTAGCTGTTCCTCCCGGTTTCTCCGTGCTGCTGCTCCCCGGTGTCTCAGTGCTGCTTTCCCCGATGTCTCGCTGCTGCCGCTGCCCTGATATCTCCGTGCTGCCCCTGCTCTCCGATGTCTCCGTGCTGCCCGATGTCTCCGTATGCCGCCGCACGATTCCGCCGTGCTGCCCCGATGTCTCGTCTGCTGAAAGTCCCGTGCTCCCGTCCGCTCCCGGGGTCTGTCGCCCCTGCACCACGTGTCTCCGTGCTGCCCCGATGTCTCCGTGCTGCTGCGATGTCCCGTGCTGCCCCGGTGTCTCTGTTCTGCGCGCGGCCTCTGCGTCTGCGCTGCCGATGTCTCCTCGCTGCCCCTATGTCTCCGTGCTGCCCCAGATGTCTCCGTGCTGCCCCAGTGTCTCCGTGCTGCCCAGTTCTCTTTTTGCCCCTGCCCCGATGTCTCCGAGTGCCCCGTTGTCTCCGTGCTGCCCCGATGTCTCCGTGCTGCCGCAATGTCTCCGGCTTCCCCTATGTCTCCTGTGCTTCCCTGGTGTCTCCGTGCTGCTTTTCCCCCGAGTCTCTCCGTGCTGCTGCTCCCGGTGTCTCCATGCTGCTGCTCCCCGGTGTCTCCGTGCTGCTGTTCCCCCGATGTCTCGTGTGCTGCTGCCCCGGGTCTCCGTGCTGTGCTGCTCCCCGGTGTCTCTGTGTCGCTCCCCGGTGTCTCGTCCTGCTCACCGTGTTCTTCAATGTGTTCTTCACATATATATATTGTTCTTCACATACTATTTTGTTCGCACCGTTCCGCGCGTATCTCCTGACAAGTAAGCAGATGTGTGCAAACATCTGTAATCTATTCTCACTGTGTTCTACTGTGTTTTTCACTAAATGATCCTGTGTTCACTGTTTTATTCTATTCTTCATTGTTCTTCACTGTGTTTTTTTTAATTAAATGCTCGATCTCGGCAGGGGAAATACTCATCCGAGCAACTAGCCGTTTCAAGTACCTTAATAAGAGTATACTCGCTGATCTCTAATCTATACCTTTTATCTATCTAGTTATATTTTTTTTTTTACATGGGGAATACAAATAACAATTCCTTCACAGTGTGAAACAACTGTATCTCTTATTGTGTTAATAAGATGAGCGAACATACTCGTCCGAGCTTGATGCTCGTTCGAACATTAGCGTACTCGAAACTGCTCGTTGCTCGGACGAATACTTTGCCCGCTCGAGAAAATGGCATCTCCCGCCGTTTTGCTTTTTGGCGGCCAGAAACGAGCCAATCACAAGCCAGGAGACTCTGCACTCCACCCAGCATGAGTTGGTACCCTTACACGTGTGATAGCAGTGGTGTGCTGGCCAGATCAGGTGACCCTGGAATAGACTAGCCGCTGCCCGCGCTGCTCAGATCATTCTTGTGTCTGGATGCCGCTAGGGAGAGAGCTGCTGCTGGTCAGGAAAGCGTTTAGGGCTGTTCTATTAGACTAGTTGGTTAGGCAGGAGTGATTCTCCAAGAACCCAACAGCCCTTTCTAGGGCTACAATAAACGTTTTAGTTTCCTTTTTTTTTTTGGTTTGCTTGGCTGGGCTTGCTGCTATAGTAGTGCAGCTAGTACCATATTGTGAGGAATTTGCAGGGAAAGACTTGTGTTTAGCTCTTAGTGACACACAATCCACCTCAATACAATAACGATATCGTTATATTTTCCTTTTTTTTTTGTTTGCTTGTGGCTGGGCTTGCTGGCATTAGTATGTGCAGCTAGTACCATATTGTGAGTAATTTGCAGGGAGACTTTGTGTTGCTCTTAGTGACAACACACATATCCACCTCAAACAAACACCGACAGTGGGACAATTTATTAGGGGGTTTGATTGAATTACGCCGAGTCTGCTGATTGATTTTTTTTTATACGTTTATTTTTTTTTTAGAACTCACATTAATCTGCCAAAGCGTGTGCTTGAGTGTGGGCTAGAAAATAGCCACTAGAGAACCCCAAACGGCTTATTTAGGCCTTCAATAGCGTTATTTTTCCTTTTTTTTTTGGTTTGCTTGGGCTGGGCTTGCTGGCATTAGTAGTGCAGATAGTACCATATTTGAGGAATTTGCAGGGGACTTGCGACCGTTGTGTTAGCTCTTAGTGACACACATATCCACCTCAAACACCAAAGTGGGACAATTTATAGGGGTTATTTGAATTAGGCACAGTCTGAGATTTATATTTTTTTACGTTTATTTTATCTTATAACCTCAAAGTCATCTGGCACAGCACAAAATCCGTTGTGTGCTGTCAGTGTAGGTTAGAAACTAGCCTAGCAAAAGGATGAGCATCATTTGTTTAAAAAAAAAAAAACACAAAAAACACAAAATTTTTTTTTTTTTGAAGTTTACATTTTATTTTGAAAATGTTTAAACCCGAGGGCTAGGGGTAGAGGACGAGGGCGTGGACATGGGCGTCCAACTACTGCAGGGCTCAAGGCCGTGGTCCTGGCGGGGAGACACCACCTGTGCGATGAGGGAGCAGGGAATGCCGCAAGTACCCTCCCTAGGTTCATCATGTGTCAAGTTACTGGGACTCTTGGTAGAGCACTGTTGAGGCCAGAACAGTGCGAAGAGGTGATGTCGTGGATTGCGGACAATGCTTCTAGCCATTTGTCCACCAGTCATCTTCCACCAGTCCCCATGTCACCGAAATCAGCACTCCTCCAGCTCCTCCACCTCAGCCTCCTTCCCCCAGTCTGCCCCCTACCAGCAAATTTGGCATTTGAACCGCATACTCTGAGGAACTGTTTTCTGGACCCTTCCCACAGTCACAACCACCTTTTCCCGGTTGCTGCTGAGCAATTTTCCGATGCCCAGGTTTTCCACCGGTCGCAGTCTGTGGGTGATGATGACAATTTTGACGTAGTGAAGAAGTGTGTAAAGGGTGTCGGACATGAGGAGACACGGTTTCAGACAGTGGTGAAGTTGTTGTCAGTGCAGGAAGGTCCGAGGGGAGCAGAACTGAGGGATCGGAGGATGTGAGGTGACAGACCCAAGCTGGGTTGATAGGCCGTGGTGAACACAGTTCGTTCTGAGACGGAGGCGATTTCTAAGCAGAACGGTTGGAGAGGCAGTGGTGGGGCCAGTACAGAGAGCAGGGCCAGAGCTGGTGCATCAGCACCAAATGTTGCCCGTAGTCAAGCTCCCGGGCGGAGGGCTAGATTTTCAGAAGTCTGGAGGTTCTTTAAGAAAAAACCGAGGATGACCGACGGACTGTGTGTGCAACCTTTGCCAAACCAGGATCAGCAGGGTATCCACACACTACTAGCTAATCTACCACAGTATCGCAGGCATATGATGCTAAACAACCCCCCTCAATGGCACCCAACCGTTCCCCTCTGGCCGGCACACACCACTGCTCCTTCCCTGTTCTCTCTGTCTATCCTCCCCCTCCCAGGACCACGGGCCCCTCCAACAACACCTCCCGTACAAAACCCCATCTTCGCCTCCACGATCCCTCACAGCATCCACCAGCTTTCAGGCTCTCCTACCCCAAGGGGCAGAATGGAGACAACGGGGCAGCACGGAGACATCGGGGCAGCACGGAGACATCGGGGCAGGGGCAGAACGGAGACACCGGGGCAGCACGGAGACATCGGGGCAGCACGGAGACATTGGGGCAGGGGCAGCACGGAGACACCGGGGAGCAGCAGCACGGAGACATCGGGGGAACAGCAGCACGGAGACACCAGGGAGCAGCAGCATGGAGACACCGGGGGAAAAGCAGCACGGAAACATCAGGGGAACAGCAGCATGGAGACACCGGGGCAGCACTGAGACATCGGGGCAGCACAGAAACATCGGGGCAGCACGGAGACAACGGGGCAGCTCAGAGACACCGGGGCAAGGGCAGAACGGAGACACTGGGGCAGCATGGAGACACTGGGGCAGCACGGAGACATTGGGGCAGCACGGAGACGTCGGGGCAGGGGCAGAACGGAGACTCAGAGGCAGCACGAAGACACTGGGGCAGCAAGGAGACATCGGGGCAGCATGAAGACATTGGGGCAGGGGCAGCACGGAGACATCGGGGCAGGGGCAGCATGGAGACATCGGGGCAGGGGCATCACGGAGACATCGGGGCAGCACAGAGACATCGGGGCAGCATGGAGACATTGTGGCAGGGGCAGCACGGAGACATCGGGGCAGGGGCAGCATGGAGACATCGGGGCAGCACGGAGACATCAGGGCAGCGGCAGCACGGAGACACCGGGGAGCAGCAGCACGGAGACATCGGGGGAACAGCAGCACGGAGACACCAGGGAGCAGCAGCATGGAGACAACGGGGGAAAAGCAGCACGGAAACATCAGGGGAACAGCAGCACGGAGACACCGGGGCAGCACGGAGACATTGGGGCAGCACGGAGACATCGGGGCAGCACGGAGACAACGGGGCAGCTCAAAGACACCGGGGCAAGGGCAGAACGGAGACACTGGGGCAGCATGGAGACACTGGGGCAGCATGGAGACATTGGGGCAGCAAGGAGACATCGGGGCAGGGGCAGAACGGAGACACGAGGCAGCACGGAGACACTGGGACAGCACGGAGACATCGGGGCAGCACGGAGACATCGGGGCAGCATGGAGACATCGGGGCAGGGGCAGAACAGAGACACCAGGGCAGCACAGAGACATCGGGGCAGGGGCAGAACGGAGACACCGGGGCAGCACGGAGACATCGGGGCAGGGGCAGCACGGAGACACCGAGGCAGCACAGAGACACCGAGGCAGCACGGAGACATTGAAGCAGCACGGAGACATTGGGGCAGCACGGAGACATCGGGGCAGGGGCAGAATGGAGACAACGGGGCAGCACGGAGACATCAGGGCAGCTTGGAGACATCGGGGCAGGGGCAGAACGGAGACACAAGGGCAGCACGGAGACATCGGGGCAGGGGCAGCACGGAGACACCGAGGCAGCACGGAGACACCGAGGCAGCACGGAGACATTGGGGCAGCACGGAGACATCGGGGCAGCACGGGGACATTGGGGCAGGGGCAGAACGGAGACACCGGGGCAGCACGGAGACATCGGGGCAGGGGCAGAACAGAGACACCGGGGCAGCACGGAGACACTGGGACAGCACGGAGACACCGGGGCAGCATGGAGACATCAGGGCAGCATGGAGACATCGGGGCAGCACGAAGACATTGGGGCAGGGGCAGCATGGAGACATCGGGGCAGGGGCAGCATGGAGACATCGGGGCAGGGGCATCACGGAGACATCGGGGCAGCGGCAGCACGGAGACATTGGGGCAGCAGCACAGAGACACCAGGGAGCAGCAGCACAGAGACATCGGGGGAACAGCAGCACGGAGACACCGGGGCAGCACGGAGACATCGGGCAGCACGGAGACATCGGGGCAGCACGGAGACATCGGGACAGCACGGAGAAAATGGGGCAACTCGGAGACACCGGGGCAGGGGCAGAACGGAGACACTGGGGCAGCACAGAGACACTGGGGCAGCACGGAGACATCGGGGCAGCATGGAGACATCGGGGCAGGGGCAGAACAGAGACACCGGAGCAGCATGGAGACACTGGGGCAGCACGGAGACATCGGAGCATTACGGAGACATCGGGGCAGCTAGGAGACATCGGGGCAGCGGCAGAACAGAGACATTGGGGCAGCACGGAGACATCGCAACAGCACGGAGACATCGGGGCAGGGGCAGCATGAAGACATCGGGGCAGGGGCACCACGGAAACATCGGGGCAGCACGGAGATATCGGGGCAGGGGCAGCACGGAGACATCAGGGCAAGGGCAGCACGCAGACATCGGGGCAGCGGCAGCACGGAGACATCGGGGCAGCAGCAGCACTGAGACATCGGGGAGCAGCAGCACAGAAAAACTGTGTTTTTCACTTAAATTATCCTGTGTTTACTGTTTTTATTCTATTCTACTGTTCTGCACGTCTGCTAACTTGTCGGGAGATAATATACGCGCGGAACAGTGAAGAATAGATTGCAGATGTTTGCATACATCTGCTAACTTATCAGAAGACATTTGTTTTCAATTAAATAACACATTTTATTCCCGAACCATGGTCCCTTTGAAAAATGCTCGGGTCTCCCATTGACTTCAATGGGGCTCGTTATTCGAGACGAGCACTCGAGTATCAGGAAAAGTTTGTCTCGAAAAACGAGCACTCGAGCATTTTAGTGCTCGCTCATCTCTAGTATAGATATATTATTGGTTATAGATGATACAGGGAAAGAAAGATTATACTGTAGATTTATGTGTCATTATAGACGTGATAAAGAGAGATTGTGTTTTTATATGTTTTTCCTATATTTTTCTTTAACTTTCCTTTGCCCTGCACCAGGATCTCCTTCCATTGGTCAGTCAGTGTAGAAGATGTTCTGTCTATATCCAGGACCCTGCATTTTATCTATATACTGTATATCTCTCTGATCCAACTCAATTGACACTTCTACTTAGTGATTACAATTAACACAGGACACAATTATTTTTATTTTTATTATTGTGATTTATTAAGTCAGTAACACATTTTCCTATTTTTTAATGAAACATTATTTGAGATGCCACTTACATTGAATTCAAGTATTTATACAGCATGCATGCATAAACACATTTACATAGATATAAGATAGATATGAGATGGATACAGAGGTAAATAGTATAATAGAGTTTCCCTCAAATATAAACAGAGGGTAAATTATTGACTCCAGTATAAGCCTAGAATGGGAAATGCAGGTGCGCTGTATTCACTGGGTGTAAGAGCAGGGTGCTAACTTAGTGCACTCTGCTCTGCCACAGCTTTCTACAGTTTCTTTAGGACAACTGTATTGGTGAAACAGGGAACGGAAGCTTCTGTCATCATTGAAGCTCCACTGTCAGAACCCCAGAGCAGGAACACAGGATTTAGAGCTGGAGCTCCGAGTATAAGCAGAGTGGTGATTTTCTGCACTCGGCTTATATTCGGGTATATACAGTAATTTTTCTATATTAAGGAAATTCAAAGGGTATGTTCCACTTCATTGGAAAAATAAAGTCTAGACAGCCCTTTCCTGTCCCACAAGGAGGCAACTGCACTATTTCTTAGATCCTGGAGCTACACTCTACTGCAGGGGGTGTGGCCAGGCACTGGATTTTGTTTACAAGGAAAAGTATTACCAGAAGACAAAATAAAACATTGCAGTGTACCAACACTATACTCGCCCTACAGCATCACCAGAAAAAAAATAAAATGGCACCTTCCTTTGTGTTTAGACTATAATGTTAATGACAAAAAGTCTTAGCTGTGAAGACAAATTTTCCTATTGTAGTATTTTATTCTGAATATTTTATAATTGCAAACAAAAAATTTAAAAAAATGTAAAATATACATAAAACCTGGAAGTAGAGTCTAGAGCCAGAATTCAGTAACTACTTAACTCGTCTTGTGGCGAATATTGTACTAGCACCCTGGAGTTGTGGTCCGATGCTCCTCCCACTTGAGGAGCTCATAATGAAAAATGAAATAATTATATGTTTAAAAAATATTTGATTTCTCATACCTCTATTGTACATCAAAATAAATTACAAAATAAATGACAAAACACATAAGGCGTCCTCTGACACCAGTATGAAGAGAATTATGCTTTATGGTGACCATTGTAATGGGAAAAAAATCATATCTCCAAAATACATAAATAAAAAGTTATTAAAAGTTTATAGATCTCCAAAATGATCTGTCTTAAAAATTTCAACATAAAATTATGGTGAATGGTCATCATGGGTGAATAGTTAAGGTTCATGGTCTGCTCTTTCTCTATACAGGGCGACATCCCCAGCTAACTACCACAATTGGTGTTAATGTCAATCGCAGCAGTTAACCAGTTAGGTGCCACAGATAAACTTAAGGGTATGAATGAATTTATGAAAAAGTTACACAAGTCTGTCAGTGTCAACCATGTACACCCAATATATGCGACCTAACACCAGCAACCGAAATGTCAAACCAAACACCAGATCTTGTTTTTTGCGATCGGATCCCTCTGCCCAATGTGACCTTTGGTGATGCTTTACTATAGTCTCAGGCTGCAATGAAGGTTTGTTGCTAATCCTTGGTCCAATTAAAGCAAAAAACTCAAATTGTAACTGGGGCAATTTTTTTTTATATATACAGTTTTGACTTACATAGAAATTCAACTTAAGAACAAACCTATGGAATCTATCTTGTACATAACCTGGGGACAGCCTGTAAAGCAAGCGGAAATCATGGAGGTCTTAAAGGATTAAGATACTTCAACATAGGTAATGGAAATACACATTAAACATCTGTGTTGGGGGCAGGTTCACAATCCTCCCCTTCTCTGTCGGGGGCATCAGGATCTTCATCTAAAGCCCTTGCAACCCTGAAGGGGATGGATCTCAGGAAACCCTGTCTAAAATCCTGGCCCATAAAAACATAAATGATTGGGTTGATACAACTATTCAGAGAAGCCAGGCCGCTAATAATAGTATTTACTAAATGGAATTGACGCCAATTATTATTTCTGTTAAATGTAAGTGGCCAAATGTAATACGGAGCCCAACAGATGAAGAAACACAATATAACAGCGGTGATGATCTTGTAGGATCTCTGAGATCTCTGGCGTCTCTTACTTTTTCTAAGTTTAAGAAAAATGGTGACATAACTGGTGAAGATGATGAGGAAAGGGATCACAAACATTATAATAAACCTGATCAGATAAACTGTCTTTCTGTAACAGATATAATAAGGGACTTCATAACACCATTCAGAGAAATCATTTAATACAAACCAATGTATGGTAATTAATGAGCCTGAGATGAGAAAACTCAGCCCCCAGATAATTCCTGCAGTGATTCTCACTTGTTTCTGTGTTCTGTGAACTTTAGCCCAAAATGGCCACATGACCGATACCCAGCGATCAATACTCATGGCCGTCAGGAGGAGGACACTGGCGCTCATGTTTATACTGAACACAATAATGCTAGAAATACAAGTAGCTAAACCAGTAGAGGTAAAAAAATAAAACAACTTTTCTAAGCGTAGAGGAAGAGAAACGCAGCACAGGAAGTCAGCGATGGCCAAGTGGAGGAACCACACGGCATTGATTGTCTTCTTCATCCTGAATCCGGCAATCCAGATGACTAATCCATTCCCAATAATCCCAAGGATGAAAACGATGCTGAATAATGTAACAGATGTGACTCTTAAATATGGGCCATATATATAAAATAAAAAATCTTCATCGCTCCATTTCTTGTGTTCTTCAGCAAATGACCTTAGGAGACAGAATAGGGGAGGAGTTAGGTTCAGGGGGAAATTATTGCACCGTAATAACTGAATGTGAATGGAATGTCCAAGGTTAGACGCAACATCCATAGTAAAGTAACATTGTAGTCAGTGAAACCAGCGCGTTATTACATCTCGGGTTCCGGAGGCTCGTTTTATCCTTATTGTTGAGTTGTTACACCTCTTGGTAACATACACAAAAAACATAAACATTTGAGATACCATTTTTCTGTTTTCATATCTGCTAGAAACTAGAGATGAGCAAGCATACTCGTCCGAGCTTGATGCTCGTTCGAGCATTAGCGTACTCGCAACTGCTCGGTGCTCGGGCGAGTATTTCGCCCGCTCGAGAAAATGTTATCTCGCGGCGTTTAGATTTTTGGCGACCAGAAACAGAGCCAATCACAAGCCAGGAGACTCTGCACTCCACCCAGCATGACGTGGTACCCTTACACGTCGATAGCAGTGGTTGGCTGGCCTGATCAGGTGACCCTGGAATAGACTAGCCCCTGCCTCGGATCATTCTCTGCCTGGATAGGGAGAGAGCTGCTGCTGGTCAGGGATAGCGTTAGGGTGTTCTAGTAGATTACTGTTAGGCAGGACGGAGTCTACAAGAACCCAACACCCTTGTTAGGGCTACATTAGCGCTTTTCAAAAGTTAAAGTGACACACTCGGTCACCGCACAAAATCCTTTTGTGTGCTGTCAGTGTTGGTTAGAAACTAGCCATAGCAATCATCTTCTGGGGTTACTGTCTGATTTCTTCTGCACGTTTTGGTCTATTAAAAAAAAACACAAAAAAACAAAAACAAAAAAAACTATAAATAAAAACACAAAAAAACTTTACAGTTTATATTTCTGTTTTGTCTATATATTAGACTTTAACTTTGAAAATGTTGAACCCGAGGGCTAGTGGTAGAGGACGAGGGGATGGGCGTCCAATTACTGCAGGGGTCAGAGGCGTGGGCGGGGTGAGACACCACCTGCTAATGAGGGAGCAGGGGAATGCCGCAGAGCTACACTCCCTAGCAACATGTCTCAAGTTACTGGGACTCGTGGTAGAGCACTGTTGAGGCCACAACAGTGCGAACAGGTGATGTCGTGGATTGCGGACAATTCTTCTGGCCATTTGTCCACCGGTCAGGCTTCCATGCAGTCCACCCATGTTAGCCAATTAAGCACTCCTCCAGCTACTCCACCTCAATCTCCTTCCCCCAGTCTGCCCCCTCCCAGGAAAATTTGGCATTTGAGCCGGCATACTCTGAGAAACTGTTTTCTGGACCCTTCCAAGAGTCACAAACCACTTGTCAGGTTGCTGCTGAGCTCTTTCCCGATGCCCAGGTTTTCAACGGACGCAGTCTGTGGGTCATGATGACCTTTTTGACGTGGTGGAAGAAGTGTGTAAAGAGGTGTCAGACGATGAGGAGACACGGTTGTCAGACAGTGGTGAAATTGTTGTCAGGGCAGGAAGTCTGAGGGGGAGCAGACTGAGGGATCGGAGGATGATGAGGTGACAGACCCAAGCTGGGTTGATAGGCCGGTTGAACACAGTGCTTGTGAGATGGAGGCGAGTCCTATATGAGAACAGGTTGGAAGAGGCAGTGGTGGGGCCAGACGGAGAGGAAGGGCCAGAGCTGGTGCATCAGCGCCAAATGTTTCATGCAGTGATGTTCCCATGGTGAGGGCTAGATGTTCTGGAGTCTGGAGTTTCTTTAAAGAAACAGCGGATGACCGACGGACTGTGGTGTGCAACCTGTGCCACACCAGCATCAGCAGGGGTTCCACCACTACTAGTTTAACCACCACCATTATGTGCAGGCATATGAGTGCTAAACACCCCATTTAATGGAACCAAGCCCGTTCACCTCCGGCCCGGCCCACCACTGCTCCTTCCCCTGTGTCATTTGCTGCCTCTGCTAGTCAGCCCCCTGCCCAGGACCCCGGCACAAACACCTCCCGCACGAAAACCAAACCTTTGTCTCCACAATCCCCCACAGCGTCCACCAATGTCTCCATGCACAGCGTTCAGCTCTCCATACCCCAGACGCTGGAGTGCAAGAGGAAATACAGTTCCACACGCCCAAGCCCTCAACGTCCACATCTCCAAATTACTCAGCCTGGAGATGCAGCCCTATAGGCTGGTAGAGACCTAGGCCTCTTGCAACCTCATGGCGGTGGCCGCCCGTCGGTATTCGGTCCCCAGCCGCCACTACTTTTCCCAATGTGCCGTCCCAGCCCTGCACCAGCAAGTGTCAAACAACATCATCTGTGCCCTGGCCAATGCAGTTTCTGACAAGGTCCACCTAACCACGGACACGTGACCGAATGCTGCCGGGCAGTGCCACTGTATGTCGCTGACGGCACATTGGGTTAACTTGGTGGAGGCTGGGACCGTGTCTGACCCTGGGGTCACTCATATACTGCCGACGTCGAGGATTGCGGGGCCTACCTAAGTCACAGTCTCTCAGGCCTACTATGCCTCCTCCTCCTCCCACCCCTCCTCTACCTCCTCCTGCGAATTACCATCCGTGGGCATGGCGCCATCAGTCGGTAGCTCTAGGCACAGCAGCAGTGCCGTTGCTAAGCGACAGCAGGCGGTGCTCAAACTGATGAGCCTAGGTGATAAAAGGAACACCGCCCAAGAGCTATTACAGGGCATCACGGCGCAGACCGATCTGTGGCTTGCACCGCTGAACCTGAAGCCAGGAATGGTTCTGTGTGACAACGGCCGTAACCTGGTGGCGGCTCTGCAACTCGGCAGACTGACACATGTGCCATGCCTGGCCCATGTGTTAAATCTCATAGTTCAGCGGTTACTCAAGACATACCCCAATCTGTCTAATTTGCTCAAGAAGGTGCTCCGCATCTGTGCGTATTTCAGAAAGTCCAGCACAGATGCTGCCACTCTCTCAGGGCAGCGGAGCGCTGCCTCCAACTGCCCGCTCACCAACTGTTGTGTGACATGCCCACGAGGTGGAATTCAACATTAACCATGTTATCCAGAGTTTACCAGCAGCGCAGAGCGATTGTAGACTGCCAGATGTCAACTTCCACCAGAACTGGTAGTCAGGTCAGTCAGCTTCCTCAAGTCTACAATGAGTAGTGGACGTGGATGTCTGATATCTGATGTCAGGTGCTGAATAACTTTGAGGAGTCAACACAGATGGTCAGTGGCGATGCCGCCATCATCAGTCTCACCATCCCGCTGCTTGGCCTGTTGAAAAACTCTCTGGTCATCATGAAGTCGGAAGCTTTGCGCTCATCACAAGAGACGTGGAAAGAAGATTCCCTTGTTGATAGCCAAAGCACCCTCTGGTCTGTTTCTCAGCGTGTATTGGAGGAGGTGGAGGAGGATGAGGAGGAAGAGGAGGAAGAGGAGGAGAATGTTGGCGAGACAGAAGAGGGGACCATAACTTAGTCCTTATTAACTGTTCAGTGTGTATGAGCAGAAGAAGAGGAGTTGGAGGAGTTGGAGGAGGAGGAAATGGACAGTTAGGCCAGTGAGGGGAGTGAATTGCTGTGCGTTGGGACTCTGGCGCATATGGCAGGTTTCATGCTAGGCTGCCTATCCCGTGACCCATGCGTTTAAAGAATTTATTCCAGCACAGATTACTGGGTATTCACTCTCCTGGACCCACGGTACAAGCAAAATCTTTCCACTCTCATCCTTGTAGAGGAAAGGAGTGTGAGAATGCATGAATACCAGCAGGCCCTGGTGCACAAGCTGAAACAGTATTTCCCTTCTGACAGCGCTAGCGGCAGAGGGCGTACTTCTGCGGGACAAGTAGCGAGGGAGAGTAGGCGAGCAGGCAGCTTGTCCAGCACTGGCAGGGGTACGCTTTACAAGGCCTTTGTACGTAGCTGACCATACCATCGTCCTAAATGATCACACAGCTCCCTACAACTACTGGGTTTCAAAGCTGGACATGTGGCCCCAACTGGCGCTGTATGCTTGGAGGTTCTTGTCTGCGCTGCCACTAGCGTGTTAACCCATTCATAGGTGGTAACCTTTTAACTACCGTTGGCAAAGCTTCAGATCTATAGAAAATTCTCCATATACTGCAGTAAATTAGCATTGCAGTATATGGTATGAGCAATCAGACTCCTTAGGGTTATAATAACCTAGGGGATCTGAAATAGTTTAAATTTTAAAAAAAGTAAAAAAAATAAATAAAAATAAAAAATGTTCAATTACAAATCCCTTTCCCTACACAAATAAAAACAAAAACATGTCAAGTATCTCCACATTTCAAAATTTTTGATCTTTCAAAATATAAAAATGGTTATTTCCAGCATTGAACCTCATAAAGCCCAAATCCCCAAAATGAAATTTTTACAATTTTGCTATTTTTTTATAAAATGTGATCAAAAAGATACACAACCTGCAAATTGGTAGCAATGAAAACATCATCTCATCTGCAAAAAATTACCCTGACAATGGTCTATAAAGTGAAGCATGAAAAAATTATTAGCATCCAAAAATGGCAAAATGAATAATTTTTTTTTTCGTACTGAAGGTTTTAAATTTTTAGATTTTATTAAAAGACCTTTATATAATACAATATTCTTTGAATATAATATATTGAATATAATTCAATATTCAATATTGATCATGCACATCACAAAAGGCATTGATGAGTATTCCAGACCCAGTATGCGATACAGGTCTTGTATAAGCTGGTATCGAGTACATATTGATGTAAATGGTTTACAATGAGTGGAAACAGAGAATAACGGGGTAAAACATGTTCAACCTTTATGGGCCTTACCTGGCCATCTTTGCATAGGTAAAAATAAAATTTATATTTATATAATTTATACAATTTTGAAAGTGGGGAGGGAAAAATGGAAAAAACACAAAAAAAAGGGCCCGTTTTTTTGGCAGTTGTAAGGCTAAGCCTGGAAGGAGGGGGATCATGTAACTACCAGGCTGAGGTAGTAAAAGCACTGCTCCAGGATAACTACAGTGACACAGATTGGGAAACCAAGACTATTGGATGTCTTTTTTTGTATTAATGATTTTTTTTGCAAATTCCATGTTACGATGCATTTTTTTCTTTAATTTGGCTTTGTAGCCTTCGGCTGAGGTTGCCTGTTTTTGTGTATAGATACTATTGTATATGTGCATATGTGTTCACTACTCCTGCCAGCTCCAGTAACGGATGGTGGCACAGTAACAGATGGTGGCACAGGAGGTGGTAAGTACTTACTTATTCTTTTACAAGCTCCCCCAACCCACCTATAGAATTTTTATGAAAGCTGGAGAACCCCTTTAATGTTTCACCCATGTCATGGAGGCTGGAGGTTTAGATCGTGAAACTCAGGTTCCTTTTTTTATTTTTCAACCTTTTTTAAAGAGTATAAGATGCATAGAATGACGCTGCCCTAAAGCAATTATTCAAATTGAAATACATATTAATGTTTTTTGTCATGAAGAATCTTCCCCATTCTTTCTCAAAATTGTTCACAAATTTTACTTGAAAATCACAGACAGAAAACCATCATATTGAAGTAATTGATACAGAATAAAGGAATATAAACCTACCGATTATAATCCGGTGTTGAGGTCCAGTTATAACCAGCAGGATCCATTCTCTGTAACTATAGAAATGAAAACAAAATGAATGATAAATATAATAACCGGGTGTTATGTACTTTTATCATAACGATAGTGCGGTAGGGGGTTGGGGTCACTGCATTGTACACTATATATTACTGTATTTATATATTATACGGAGATATGACTGAGCTTTTATAGGCTAGAGAAGAGAATCGGTAAAATACATTGGCTCCGTACCCAAAAACATTGGGGGGACCCCAAGAAGCTTCCAACACTTCGGGTACAGAACTTGTCCCAACCGGAATTCCCTTCTATTTCTACACTCAATACAAATAATGTTCTTGTAGATATATAATCCAATATAAATGATAACGAACTTTGTTATGCTGTTATATAAAGTATTATAATTGTCTAAAACAACAGCAGATTTCTTTTAAGTTTCAATATTTAAATTCTAATAATTTAGGTATTTTATATATGTTGCATTTTAGATATAAAATTTGAATTAAAAAAAAAAGCCAAATAGATGATCACTAGAGATGAGCGAACATGCTCGTCCGAGCTTGATGCTCGGTCGAGCATTAGGGTACTCGAAACTGCTCGTTACTCGGACGAATACTTCGCCCGCTCGAGAAAATGGCAGCTCCCGCCGTCGCCAGCGCCATCCCAAGATTAGGCAGCCTCAGAGGCATCCATGCATACTTCCCCCTGCTGTTTCCTGCCCATTTTGCCTCCACAATCCTCCACAGCGTTTACCAATGTCTCAATGCGCAAATTTCAACTCTCTATACCCCAGACGCTGGAGCACGACAGGATATACAGCACATCATCCCCTTATCAAACAAGTTGTGTCAGGCAGAAATTTCAGGTGTTTCACCAGATACATAATGGAACTCGGCCCATCTGTCGCCGCCATGCTGGAGACCTGAAGTTTCAATCATAGAAGCAATATGGATGCCCCATACTGTCACTCTTAATCATGGAAGTCGTCTCCATGGCTGCCTCCACATGTCGTCCCCTTATCAAAAGAGCTGTGTCATGCTCATTTTTCGGGTGTTTCACCAGATACGTTATGGAACTTGGTCACTATGTCGCCACCATGCTGTGTTATCGACTAAATATACCGTCAAACTTTTGTTCACATAGGAAATAATTTCAGCGCTTCTTGCTCACCTCCTTTGGTTCCTCTCTGCCACCCATTGGTTTGAAGCCTGAGTCCATTTAGGGTATGTCGCCATGACACTCTCTAGCCTGCCACTGCTGCCGCTGCCTCTGCATGCCGTCCCCTATAGTGTCAGGGTCAATTATTGGATGTTTTAGATGCTATCTTGCTTCATTCTGTCACTCTGTCATGGCCATGCTGTTGCCCATAATTTTGGCATAATGGTACGATTAAGCAGCCTCAGAAGCATCCATGCATGCTGCCCCTGCTGTTTCCTGTCCATTTCCGTGGTGTTTCCATCCTTTTCTGAGGTTCCCAGGTGTTTGGCCAAGCTTCCCTGTGCAGAGCCTTGGTCCCCTTGAAAAATGCTCGAGTCTCCCATTGACTTCAATGGGGCACGTTATTCGAGACGAGCACTCGAGCATCGGGAAAAGTTCGTCTCGAATAACGAGCACTCGAGCATTTTAGTGCTCGCTCATCTCTACTAGATACCAATGTCAATCACCAATATCCGCAGGTTATGTCATGAAACATCTTTACATTGTTCTGCACCTAAATACAGGGAATTGAGTCTGCTATATGCAAATAGGAATGTCTAATATAAAGTCCTTCATGTTGTGACTGTGATGCAAACACAAAGTATCCAGAAAGGGAAAGTATATGGTTGTCACAGAAAAAATCCAAAGTGGATAAAATATGTTTAACTCAATAGCTATTGGGACGCTATAGGGACGCTACACTTGTAGTAAATTTAACTCCTAGATATAGGGGAGATGGGGTTGCCCATGTTAAATCAAAGTTGATTCAGCTAAAAATCCTTGTGGGCCTTGCACAACCCAGGTGAAACTATATACAGGAAGTCCCCGGGTTACATACAAGATAGGATCTGTAGGTTTGTTCTTTAGTTGAATTTGTATGTAAGTCGGAACTGTGTATTTTATCATTGTATACCTAGCCAGAACTTTTTTGGTCTCTGTGACAATTGGATTTTAAAAATGTTGGATTGTCATAAGAATCAGGATTAACACTAAAGCTTCATTACAGACACCTGTGATAACTGTTTCAGCTGATCATTGTAGCCTAGGACTAAAGCATAATAAATTACCAATATCCAGAGGTCCGTTTGTAACTAGGGTTCGTATGTAAGTCGAGTGTTTTGGTCCCCTTGAAAAATGCTCGAGTCTCCCATTGACTTCAATGGGGCTCGTTATTCGAGACGAGCACTCGAGCATCGGGAAAAGTTCGTCTCGAATAACGAGTACCCGAGCATTTTAGTGCTCGCTCATCTCTAGTAGTAATGCATTTTTTTCTTTAATTTGGCTTTGCAACCTTTGGTAGAGATATTATTGTATATGTGCATATGTGTTCACTACCCCTGCCAGCTCCAGCAGTTTGGAGCTGAGGTGCCAAGTGTCTGTAAACAAACGGGGGGACAGCAGTAACGGATGGTGGCACAGGAGGTGGTAAGTACTTGTTAATTTTTACAGGCTTCCCCAGCCCACCTATAGAATTTTTATGAAAGCTGGAGAATGTCGCACCCATGTCGCACCCTTTAATGTCGCAGCCGTGTCATGGAGGCTGGAGGTTCTTGTCAGTGACAGTCAGGTTTCTTAATTTCTATGTAACATCTTTAAAGACTATAAAATGCATAGAATGACGCTGCCCTAAAGAAGAAATTATTCGAATAAAAATACAAATTAATGTTTCTTTGTCATGATGAATCTTCCCCATTTTTTCTCAAAATTGTTCACAAGTTTTGCTTGATTATCACAGACAGAAAAGCATCATACTGAAATAATTGATACAGAATAAAGGAATATAAACCTACCCATTATAATCCGGTGTTGAGGTCCAGTTGTAATCAGCAGGATCCATTCTCTGTAACTATAGAAATGAAAACAAAATGAATAATAAATATAATAACCGGGTGTTATGTACTTTCCTCATAACGATAGTGCAGTAGGGGGTTGGGGTCTCTACATTGTACTCTATATATTATTTATCTATCATACGGAGATATGACTGAGTTTTTATAGGCTAGAGCAGTGATGGTGAACCTTTTAGAGACTAGGTGCCCAAGCTACAACCATAACCCACTTAGAATTGGTAAAATATATTAGCTCCGTATCCCAAAAACATTGGGGGGGGGCCCAAGTAGCTTCTATCACTTCGGGTACAGAACTTGTCCCAACCTGAATTCTCTTCTAATTCTACACTCAATACAAATAATGTTCTTGTAGAAATATAATCCTATTCAATTGATAATTACATTTTTTAATGCTGTTATATAAACTATTATAATTGTCTGATACAACTACAGATTTATTTTAAGCTTCAATATTTGAATTATAATAATTTAGATTTTTTATGTATGTTTTAGATATAATTTAGAGATTACTTTAAAAGAAAGAAAAGCCAAATAGATGATCACATGTTGTAATTCCTGATTTTTCCCCAATATTTTGTGTATCTCTTTACCTTTCCTTTGTTCTCTTCCAGGATCTCCTTCCGTTGGTCAGTGAGTGTAGATGATCTTCTGGGTAAATGCAGGACCCTTGCTATTATCTATTTACTGTATATACTGTAAACTTCTCTAACCCAACCCATCCACCACTTCTACTGAGTGCATAAAATTATCACAGGAAACAATGATTACTTGTTCATGATTTATTTAGTTAATACAACATTAAGTAATTATGCAGAAAAATGCTCCTAAAATATTTATTTCTGTAAAAACATTATAAGAAAGGTTATTTCTTAAAACTTAAATGTGAATAAAAGAGTAAAATCTTAAAAAGAAAAAATTCTTGGCACCGGCTGCTAGGGCTATGGCGGTGCAGAGCATGGAGCCCGGTAGGAGGCAGCTGCCGCTTCTTCTTACAAAGTTTTCCTGCAGAATCGGGGCACCTGCACACAACAGATTTATTTTGCTCCTTTTTGTACAGCAAATACACTGCCACATTTTATTCTATGACATCGTCTTCGTGGCCTTTTTTCCGCTGCCTCTTGAATGACCTTGCCGTCATTGCCACAAGAATCGAGCATGTCCTGTTCTGTGTTGTGTTTGTGGCTCCTTACATCCCATTATTTTCTATGGATCTGCAAGGAATACGACCCATATTTTGTTGTGATGTGGGGCCTAGATTTTTCCAGTCTTCTGTTGGGAATGAATGGAGCAAATCATTTGTTCCACACCTCTCCCATATCGTGGGATAAACGGATGAAAGATTATCTAGACCACATAAAGAAGGGAAAAGCTTTGGATGAAGGAAACATCTGAGCATCTAAGAAGAGCGTAAGAGCAGCAGGGAACGAGCAGCTATGGAAGTTTTGTCATTTTCCTTTCTTTTTCTTTTAAGTTTTGCATTTTTTTCTTTTAGAATTGTTTTCAGTCATTTCTTTTAGTGTGCGTCCGCTTTAAATTATTATTTTTTTAAATTTAAGGTGATAAAAGTGAAGACTCACTGGAGGGGGCCGAGCGGCTCGGGTCAGTTCAGGAAGTGACCATAATATGAACAATAACTGTATACTTGTCAGATAATGTTTTTGAGGCCGGTAGTGGATGTTGTCAAGTAAATTTATGTATTGTAAATACAACTTTGTTGATCCCTGTAATGACGGTCGGCACTAGCACTGGGCATACCTGGGCAAGTGCTGGGGCCCAGAGCTGCTGGGGCCCCATATAAGGCTCTATCTAATGAATCCAAAGGGTGTGAGAGGGGTTTATCTAGAGCTGCACCAGTTCTCTGTATTGCCCTACCCCACTCTATGAGACTAATACCCAACCCCCAATGCTTCAAACATTCTCTTACAACTCATTTATTTAGGCAGGGCTATCACACTTGCTGACTGCATGCAACTTTAACTCTTTACCAACCAATTCTCGGTATTCCCTTTATCTGTTATCCAGAAAATGCTTCTCTGCAGTCCCACTGACTTTGGACTTTGTATTTAAGGTGGTGGCTGATGGGTGGTTCAAGTAGCAGCATTTTTTTTTATTTATTAAATTATCTTTATTCCATCCCATTATAAAAATGGCTGGTCCACTATACAAGCTCTTTTAGCTCGTTTGTCACCCCTCATCCTCATAGATTGTAAGCTGTTGTGTCACTCCATCATCCTCATAGACTGTAAGTTCTTGTGTCCTCCCTCATCCTCATAGAGTGTAAGCTCTTGTGTCACCCCCTCATCCTCATAGACTGTAAGCTCTTGTGTCAACCCATCATCCTCATAGACTGTGAGCTCTTGTGTCACCCCCTCATCCTCATAGACTGTAAGCTCTTGTGTCTCCCCCTCATCCTCATAGACTGTAAGTTCTTGTGTCCTCCCTCATCCTCATAGAGTGTAAGCACTTGTGTCACCCCCTCATCCTCATAGACTGTAAGCTCTTGTGCCACCCCCTCATCCTCATAGACTGCAAGCTCTTGTGTCACCCCCTCATCCTCATAAACTGTAAGCTCTTGTGTCACCTCCTCATCCTCATAGACTGTAAGCACTTGTGTCAGCCCCTCATCCTCCTAGACTGCGAGCTCTTGTGTCACCTCCTCATCCTCATAGACTGTAAGCTGTTGTGTCACCCCCTCATCGTCTTAGACTGTAAGCTCTTGTGTAACCCCTTCATCCTCATAGGATGTAAGCTCTTGTGTCACCCCCTCATCCTCATAGACTGTAAGCTCTTGTGTAACCCCCTCATCCTCATAGACTGTAAGCTCTTGTGTCACCCCCTCATCCTCATAGACTGTAAGCTCTTGTGTCACCCCCTCATCCTCAAAGACTGTTAGCTCTTGTGTCCTCCCCTCATCCTCATAGACTGTAAGCACTTGTGTCCTCTCCTCGTCCTCATAGACTGTAAGCTCTTGTGTCTCCAGATTATTATTATTAATTTATATCAAAAACCCATGAGGGGGCGGTTTGTTAAAGTAGGGGATGTTTTAGGGAACAGTAGTTTGTTTTAGTTCATGAATTTTTAATGCAGCCACGTGAATTCACTTCAAAAATGCCACTGTGGCTCTATCGCCCAGGGGCCTACTAAAACCTGGAGCCGGCCCTACTCTGGATGAGTTAGGGGTACGGTTGCAAACAATAATGTTACAGTTAATATTATATAAACAGGGGAACACAAACTAGACAGTTTACGCTTGTTGCTTTCTTAGTCCTACTAATTACATGGTTACAAACATACAAGCTCCAAAGACTTTTTTTCATGCAAACATAGACAAAAAACTTTTTCTGACACAATAATATATCTTCTACTGAATTCCTTGGTGATTAAAGGGGTTTTCCAATTCCGTTAGCTTCCTGACGGCCGGACACCCCCACCCAACCACTGTCCAGCACTGTATCAGGCAAAGTAGGCAGTGAAATTTAAATTGATGTCATTGGGGGAAAGGCAATCCTAGGCAAAATGGCAGCACCCTACGCCACTGGCTTGCCATTAGGGACACGTGGCCACAGTAGATTAAATGCTGTTGGCAACTTTGCCAGTGGCGTTTGAAGCGTTAACTCCCCATGATCGATCCTAACATGGATACTGGGTCCTCTGTGGCACACGGGGAGGAGGGGGGTTTGAGATGTACTCAGAGCATAACTTCTAATCATGCTACTGTTTTTGCACAAGTGTATACATGTGTTCTTTTGGCACAAATCAATGATACATAATGCGCAAACATCAAAATGCAAATCCAAAAAAAAAAAAAAAATCTGCAGCACTTCTTCTCCTGCAGTAGAATGGACTTTATTCCTACATTCCCTAGAACTACCTGCTGCTGTGACCCTGCCACCTAGAGGAGGATTTACAGTGGAGAAAATGATTGGCTGAGATTGTGGGATAAGGATGCCCAGGACGTGGTATATATTGGCCTAAGACCCATAGAAAAGCAATGATATAAAAACCTAAATTATCCCTTGTGTCAGGGGAGGAGGTAGTGGATCCTCTGAACCACTAAGGACGATGACAGAAGCCAACACCTGGGACGGAGTCTAAGTTGCACTTGGTTTTCACCAGAGCCCACCGCAAAGCAGGATGCTACCACCAGGTCATTCCACAGGCGTGACTTGTCCGCGGTGGCTGCCAAGGCCGAGGTACAGGAACGGCAGGCAATATTGTAGCCGGGGACAGGCTGGAGGTCAGGACGGGCAGCACGGTATCAGAGTTGGGGACATCGAAATAGGTCAAGGCATGCAGCGGAGGAGAGTAGTCGTGAACGGAACCGGGGTCACAACGGAAAATCACAATAATATCACAGGGCATCAGACAAAGCTTTTTCTAGGGCACAAGGCCACGAAGATTGAAGAAGCAGATTTAAAATATATGAAAACACCCCTCACTGGGCTTAGCGACGCCCCCTGCTGCTCTACAGCCAATCCCGAGTGTGGGGAGTTATTCATATATTTGAAAAGGTCACATGGAGAAGCTGTTCCTAAGGGTGGGGGGGACTGTGCTCCTCTGGGTTCCAGTCCTCGGTCCGTGCGCGCGCCCCGTATCCTAGGGCACGCGCTCACTGGCTTCAAGTAATTTAAAGGGCCAGTGCACTGCTAATTGCCGCTGCCCATTTCCCAGAAGGCTTTTTAAATCTGCTTCTTCAATCTTCGTGGGGGGGAACTGCTCCTTTCCAGACCCTCCCTTTTGGCAACTGCCTAGTCACAGAGCAGATGCTAATGAAAGTTACAATATAACATATCTTTTTTTCTGTAAAACCAATTTTTAATACAAAAACACTTTGGCAGTGCATGTACTATGCTCTGTGGGGACTGGGGGAGTGCTAAAAATGGCTCTCCTGGTGACAGGTTCCCTTTAAGTGCACAATTGTTTTAAGAGAGCGCACAATCATCCATGGGATCAGGGCCCCAGCGGTTGGACTTAAATGCGTTAGTGATATATTATTCTGTGCAGTAAGAGAAGTTGTTAGATGTCGCCTGCACATTGTGGAAGCAGGTACATAACCACAAGGACAGCACTACTTGTACAGAAGGGGAGTCCTTGCATTATACCTAAATATTATGCGAGGACTTCTGATTTGTCTGCCACACCTCAGCCCCCGGTACTGTATTAACTGTTGGAGGGTCGTTGCTGCAATTTGGCAGTCAGACGGGAGGTCTTTGTATCATATTTTAGTATAAAGTAAGAACTTCCCTTCTGTACAAGGTGTGATAGCTGCTGTCCAATAACTTTTTAGCAAACATATTAGGTGGAATTCATTAAGGCTTGTTCACAAGGTTTGTGGAATACAAGCCATGAAAAAGTTTCAATTACTGGAGGATGGCCAGGAATTGTGATCCCTCATGCCATCTTTACACCAAGTAAGCGATGATAGCAGTATTCCACATCAGGCCAGAAAAGTTATCCACTGTATTTACAGTCAAATCTAGCTGGGCATGATCACCTGTAGACACAATGTTACTATATTGGCTACTATGTGGACACTGTGACCTTTGGATACTATGGGAGCACTAATACTAAATGGGCTGCTGTGGGGGCAGTGTTCTTGTATGTATGTTTTAGCTTTGTGACTATTGACTACTTTGGGGGCACTGTGACTACTGGAACTGTGACTACTGGCACTGTGACTACTGGCACTTTGACTAAAGGAAACTGTGGGACACTGTTTTTATATTGACTACTGTGGCAGCATTGATACTATTATGGCTACTATGAGTTCCCTGTATCTATTGTCTTTTGTACAGTTTGGGTAGTGTGTTACTATACTCAGTAAAGTAAGGCCCCCTGTTACTACATAGGCTACTGTGGGAGCACTGTTACATTTTTAGCTCCTGTGGTGTTATTATAGCGAACTCTAAAGGGACAAGAGAACTATATTATGTTTGTGATAAGATGGTACAGGAGATGATGAAGCAGTGAGGAACCTAAAATGTTTATATTGCTCAAACTGCAGAGACGAGTCATGACTGGAAAAGAGCTGACATGGTGGCCGGGTAGAAGAAGAAATTCTCCAACCCAAGGTGTCATCAATGAGTCACCACATGTAATGTAACTGTTGATACCCATGAGCTCCCAATTCTGCAGCGTCTTATAGAACATCAGATTTATCATCCAAAATCAGCCCCTTTTATAAATCTGGTGCAGTATAAAGGGAATCTGCTTGGCTCTGGTTCTGCATCTATGGAGTACTCTTGGTTCTGGTCCTTTATCCTGCAATAAATGTGGTTATTGCTTCACTTTGCATGTGAAAAATTGCATTTCCTTTTCTCTACTTATCTTTCTCCTTTGGTCTGTGATGACCTCTGTCTATACATCCGGGGACCTTGCTGCTATCTACTGTATGTGCTGGATGTACTTCTCTGACCCGACCTGATTCTTGTACTAAGTGCATAAAATTATCACAGGACACAGTAACTATTTTCATTCATAATTTATATATGTCATTAATATGTCATCCTCCAAATATCATACCCCAGTGCAGAGAGTACAAGGCAATATTTTAGATTTTACTTCGTACTTGACCCATTTGACAGACCAATTATGTGAATAGAACATTGGAAACATTTGCGCACACACAGGCTGATTTTTGGCACAGAGGAGAAGCCTAGTTTTTTATCACAAAAATATATCAAAACTCACCTTTCTAGCTTCCCCCACTGCTGGCTATATACTGGGACAGGGGGCTGGCTATATACTGGTGCAGGGGGCTGGCTATATACTGGAGGATATGGGCTGGCAGGCTATATACTGGGTGGGAGGTGCTGGCTATATCTGGGGCAGGGGGCTGGCTATATACTGGTGCAGAGGACTGGTTATATACTGGAGGATATGTGCTGGCAGGCTATATACTCGATGGGAGGTGCAGGCTATATCTGGGGCAGGGGGCTGGCTATATACTGGTGCAGGGGGCTGGCTATATACTTGAGGATATGGGCTGGCAGGCTATATACTGGGTGGGAGGTGCTGTCTATATCTGGGACAGTGGGCTGGCTATATACTGGAGGATATGGGCTGGCAGGCTATATACAGGGGGGCTGGCAGGCTATATACTATGGGGCAGGGTCCGGCAGGCTATATACTGGGGAGGCTGTGACCAATGCATTTCCCACCCTCAGCTTATACACAAGTCAGTAGGTTTTCCCAGGTTTTTGTGGTAAAATTAGGGGTCTCGGCTTATACTTGGGTCGGCTTATACTCGGGTAAATACGGTACTCGATAATTTAGTCATGGTACATATTTTTTTTTTATTTCGTACAAACTCATAAGGTGCGACAAACTCAAAAAGTTACTTGTCCTTCTCCTACTTGTCCGGCTCCCGGTTCCAACGATGCAGAGTGCTCCCGGTCTTCCGCACTACTGGTTGTTGTGTTGAACTATGGGGCTCATGGTGCAGAACCTGTAATGTGCAGGAAGTTCTTTCCTGTACTGTGGAAAAATATGAGATTTCCGCAACCCTAGACCCTGAAGCCAGAGCAGGGCAAGTGCACTGTGTTTTTCGGTCAACCCAGACATTCCCCTAGTGGTTTTTTGAGTATTTAGGATGAGAACTTGTCAGCATAAAGATTAGAGATGAGCGAGTATACTCGTCCGAGCTTGATGCTCGTTCGAGTATTAAGGTACTCGAAACGGCTCGTTGCTCGGACGAGTATTTCCCCTGCTCGAGATCGAGCATTTAATTAAAAAAAACACAGTGAAGAACAATGAAGAATAGAATAAAAACAGTGAACACAGTGAACGACAGGATACATTTCAGGTGATGAAAAACACAGATGATAAAAACACAGATGAAAGAGAATAGATTACAGATGTTCGGCACATCTGCTTACTTGTCGGGAGATACGCGCGGAACGGTGAGAACAAAATAGTCACCCCCTATGTGAAGAACAATATATATGTGTGAAGAACACATTGAAGAACACGGTGAGGAGCACAGAGACAACAGGGAGCAGCACAGAGACACCGGAGAGCAGCATGGAGACATGGGGCAGCGGCAGCACGGAGACATGGGGCAGCGGCAGCACGGAGACATCGGGCAGGGGCACGGAGACATCGGGGCACGGAGACATCGGGGAGCGGCACGGAGACATCAGGCAGCGGCACGGAGCGGCACGGAGACATCGGGGCACGGAGACATCGGGGCACGGAGACATCGGGGCACGGAGACATCGGGGCACGGAGACATCGGGGCACGGGAAAATCGGGGCCCGGAGACATGGGGCACGGAGACATCGGGGCACGGAGACATCGGGGCACGGAGACATCAGGCAGCGGCACGGAGACATCGGGGCACGGAGACATCGGGGCACGGAGACATCAGGGAGCGGCACGGAGACATCGGGGAGCGGCACGGAGACATCGGGGAGCGGCACGGAGACATCGGGCAGCGGCACGGAGACATCGGGGAGACTTCAGTGGAAGAAGAGCAGCGGATCCTGGGACAGCGTATCTCCCGACAAGTAAGCAGATGTGCCGAACATCTGCAATCTATTCTTCACTGTGTTTTTCACTTAAATGATCCTGTGGTCACTGTTTTTATTCTATTCTTCACTGTTCTTCACATCTGCTAACTTGTCGGGAGATAATATACGCGCGGAACAGTGAAGAATAGATCGCAGATGTTTGCATACATCTGCTAACTTATCAGAAGACATTCTTTTTCAATTAATTAACACATTTTATTCCCGAACCATGGTCCCTTTGAAAAATGCTCGAGTCTCCCATTGACTTCAATGGGGCTCGTTATTCGAGACGAGCACTCGAGCATCTGGAAAAGTTCATCTCGAATAACGAGCACTCGAGCATTTTAGTGCTCGCTCATCTCTAATAAAGATGTGTATTGAAATACAATAGATCTACTGCAAGCATTTTAGATTTCGTTTTCTCCTTACTATGACGCGGCCGCTGCTGACATCATAGTATACGCCGGCCGGGAGATACCATGACAGAAGAGTCGCCGCGCTGTTCATCGGGGTCGCCGGAGGGTGAGTATATAAATTTATTTTTTTTATTGACTCATGATTTCTTGTTGGGTCTACTACCGTCTTTCTTCAATGTTCTCCATTGTCTACTTTTCTGCAGTGGTCCCTGAGTTATCACCTGAAACAAAGGGCTCTGGTAGCCCTTCTCTAGTTACTATAATAAAACAAAGAAGAAGAAAAAGAAAAGTAATAAAAAATTCCAGTCTTACTTTATCTGCCTCATATGGGTGAAAACTAGAATATTACAAAGAAATGCAGAGATAACTCAATGATTTCAATAATCTTTATTCAACAAATATTCTGCAGTGCTTTCTAATCATGAGGGACATATGCTAATGAAGGGATGAAGGGAGGGCACAAGAGCTTACTTTCTATGAGAATTAAAGGAGGACATAGGAGCTTACAGTCTATGAGGATGAGGGGGTACACAAAAGCTTACGGTCCATTAGGATGAGGGGTGAGATTAGAGGTATAAGAGCTTGTTTAATGGTCCCGTCAATGGAACAGTATAAAATAATTTAACACATAAATATTCTGCTGCTTGAACCAGTCATCAGCCGCATCCTACATACAAGGTCCAAGGTAAATGTGACTGCAGAGAAGCCTAGCGTTTGCTAGCCATCTGGTGTTTGCTGGATAACAGATGGGAGGAGGACACAGGATGGGTTGGTAAAGAGAGGGTTGAAGTTTTATGTAGTTAGAGAGTGTGATACGTCTGTCTAAACAGATGGGTATAAGAGTATGTTTAAAGCTGTGGAGGTTGGATATTAATCCAGAAAATCATTGCCGCTCAGGATACGCCCTGGAGACATGAGTGAGAGGTTCAAATTGAGACTGAAGCACAGGTTGGTAGATAGACTGAAATGAGAGATGAGATATAGGGATGTGCAGCAATGGGCAGAGCTTTGTGGATGAGGGTTAATATTTTAAACTGAATTCAAAAGGAGACGTTCAAAAAGTGCATTGACTGGCACAGAATGGAGGCATGGCACAGAATGGAGGCATGGCACAGACTGGAGGCATCCGTGTATCATTTTGTCTGAAAACAGAAGCAATTTAGAGGTTTCATTTGTAAGAAATGGGCAGAATAAAGATGTTTTGAATTGCAGCTGGCAAAAGCGAGCAAGAGATTGAATGTATGATGCAAAGGAGAGGTCAGAGTCCAGCACAACCCCAACATAGCGGCCTGATGCCTCAGGGTTATGGTGATACCACAGACATGAATGGAGGGGTCAGAGTTGGATCAGTTAGTAGATGATAGAAACACGAGAAGTTGTTTCTTAGAAAGATTAAGTTTCAAGAAGAGAGAGGACATGATGGTAGAGACAGAAGAGACAGTCACTAGTGTTCTGGAGTAAGACAGGGGTAATGTTATATGTAGAAGTATATAGCTGGGTGTCATCAGCATAAAAGATAATACTGGAAAATAAATCTGCTGATGGTTTGTCCAACGGGACAGTATAGAGGGATCAATTCTCCATTACATATTTCACCATTTTCTAAGAACTATAAGACACAATAATATGTGTGCATGAATGTAGCAGAGCTGTCTATGAGTATATAGCTGAGCTGTCACTGCGAATTTAACAGAGGTATTGCAGATATGTTTATGTCAAATATAGTTCTCCTGTTCTGATGGCCAAATCTTAGGTTTATCTTATAGTACGGTGTCCTGTATAGTCCAAAACATGTGGTAATTTAAATTAATTTTAAGCTATTTAACCAGAATATATTCTTTGAGCTCCTTCAAGTAGGTTCCACATAAGTTAGGGGGAAAAAGCTTTAAGGATCTGTAGTTTGAGTAGGTGCAATGTCCTCTCCTTCTCCATGGGGGTCATTTGTTGGTTCACCTAAGGCTTTTTCTAGCCTGAAGGGGATGGATCTCAGGAAATTATGTCTAAAATCATGTCCCATAAAAACATAAATGATTGGGTTGATGCAACTGTTAAGGAAAGCCAGGGAAATAACAACGGAATTTGTTATGGAGTATTGAAGGAAACTCCAACTATACTCATTTATGAGTGGCCAAATGTAATACGGAGCCCAACAGATAAAGAAACACAATATAACAGCGGTGATGATCCTGTAGGGTCTCTGAGATCTCTGGGGTCTCTTACTTTTTCTAAGTTTGAGAAAAATGGTGACATAACTGGTGAAGATGATGAGAAAAGGGATCACAAACATCACAACTAACCTGGTCAACTGCACTGTGTCTTTTATGTTATAGGGATCGAAAGTAAAAGGAAGAACACACCATTCCGAAAAACCAATAAAATAAAACAAATAAAAGTAAAGCACAACACCAGTTATGAGCAAACCCATCACCCAAATTATCCCTGCAGTGATTTTCACTAGTTTCTGTGTCCTATGGACTTTAGCCCAAAATGGCCACATGACCGATACCCAGCGATCAATACTCATGGCCGTCAGAAGGAGAACACTGGCGCTCATGTTTAAAGTGAACAGAATAATATTACATATACAAAGAGCTAAATCTGAGAAATCATTTTTTTGGTGATAGCAAAACCACTCAGCAATGCGCAGGGGGAGAGAAGCGCAGGACAGGAGGTCAGCGATGGCCAGGTTGAGGAACCACACGGCACTGATTGTCTTCTTCATCCTGAATCCGGCAATCCAGATGACCAATCCATTCCCGATAATCCCAAGGATGAAAATGATGCCGTATAATGTGAATGATACATTCTTTATCATTTCTATAATTTCATCTATATTTTCAATATCATCTCTTGTCTCATGATCTTGATATGATGACCTTAGAAGACACAATAAGGTAACGTTTATGAACATAGCAATATTATATCACCATAGACGTCTCTTTGTGAACTGACTCCTATGTGTAAAATATCAGTACTACACACAGAAAATGCCAAAATAACAAACAATGTACACCAAAATTTAAAGGAAATCTGTCACCACAAAGGGCATTTTTCTTCTTTACAATTCTTTAGTTTATCTCACCTAGCTCATTGCCAGAATCCTGCACTGAGTCCCAGGAAGTAGGACTAAATGGTTGTCTGCAGGGGGAGGAGGAGACATAGGATGTGGGAGGGGTTGATTTGAAGAGGAGTAAGGAGCAATGCTGAAGGGAAGAGGGATGTGATTGAGCAGATGACCAGAGATCCCCATGGGACACAGCGCAGGATTCTGGCAGGGATCCGGATTTATATTGGGCATTATAAATACCTTTTTTGATCCTGTCGGCACTGAAAAATACTAATTGTGATAACAGTTTCCCTTTAAACAGAATGGGATCAAAAATTATTTTATCACTTTTTATTATTATTACTTTATTCACATTACAAAAACACACACATTAACCCAGAGATCGGTGTTAACCTTCAAAAGGATGGCAGCGCATGGGCGACATCCCCGTGGTCCCACCAACCCAAAGAATAACGTAGACCTGTCATTTGGGGCGCACAGTGAAAGCCATAAGATCCAAGCCCACAAGAAAATGGGGCAAATGCGTTTTTTCACCAATTTCACTGTATTTGGACTTGTTTTCCCTCTTCCCAGTACACGGCATGGAAGTTTACATATTTTGACACTTACATTCCCGATTGAAAACTACAGTGTATCAAAATTTTCATCTTTTTAAAGAAACATTAAAATAAACTTTAAAACATTATTATGCAATCATGTAAACAAGAAGAAGGAATGTGAACATACCGATCGTTGTAATCCAGAGTTGTATTAGCTGAGGTCAGGTTATAATCTCCAGGATCCATTCTGAAGGTTTGTAGAAATGGAAATAAAAATATTCATTATTAAATAAAATTTACTATGTTCTTATTTTAATATATATACATATATATATAGATGACTAGTCCTAAAGGAAATGTACTAGAAAGCCAAACAAGATAAACTTACTTACCTAATCCAGGCACCACGATTGTGGTATTTTCTTATATTTGTTATTGGAACTTCCTTTCTTCTAAAATCGACTTTAAAAATTATTCCCATGACCAAAGCCCCTTGTGCTTTAGCTTCACAGGCAGCTACACTGTGAAGGAGCCTCCCCATTCCCACTGTGAGGGTTTATATTAAGCAGAGAGAGGAGGAGGAGCTTAGAGCTGAGAGAGCATAATGGAGGAGGAGACAGTGTTACAGCTTGTGAAGCTGAAGCTCTCAAAGCCTCTGCTCTCACCCCAAAGCCCATATGGTTTATTAGAAAAATGTTAAAAGTTTATTTTGGAAGCAAGGCAGCCGTGGATGACCAATGTAAGATTACCACATCAGTCGAGTGGTGGACTGGCACAAAAAAACCTTCACCATCAAGAAGCTTTGGTTAAACATCCCTAACACAACTGCTACTACCTCCATGTATACACTCTCTTTATCTCAACTCTCTGAACATACTAACAAATGTAAAAACGTGGCATCTTTATTTCTATTTTTGATAAAATATGGCTTCACCTTTCATGAAATTAATAGACTTAATAGGCTTGAAAAAGCCTCTTCACCGCTTGGTCCCCTCAGCAAATTGCCTTCATCAAGAAGGTTATGGGAGATCTTTAGGTGATGAAGCTTTGCTTCCTTAGATCACCTTAGAAAATGGTTCCCTCACTTCTCCGTTCACTCCCTGCCTCACTGCCTGCCAGCAATAACAATATACAGCCCCAAGTAATCACTATATACAGTGCCCAGTTTCACTATACACAGCCCAAAGTAATCACTATATAAGCTCCCCCAGCAATCCTAATTACAGCTTTCAGCAATCACTATATACAGCTCCCCAGCAATCACTATGTACAGCTCCCCCAGTAATCACTATATACAGCCCCAGTAATCACTATATACAGCTCCCAAACAATCACTTTATACAGACCTAGCAATGACTATACACAGCTCTCCAAGGAATCACTATATACAGCTCCCCAGTAACACTATATACAGCCCCCAGGAATCACTATATACAGCTCCCAAGCAATCACTATATACACCCCACAGCAATCCCTTTATACAGCCCCTAGCAATCACTATATACAGCCCCAGTAATCACTATATACCGCTTCCACAGCAATCACTTATACAGTCCCTAGCAATCACTATGTACAGCCCCCTGTAATCACTATTTACAGCTCCCAGTAAACTATATACGCTCCTCCAGTAATCACTAATACAGCTCCCCCAGTAATCACTATATACAACCCCCAGGAATACACTAATAACAGCTTCCACAGCAATTCTTTATACTGCCCTAGCAATCACTATTGCAGCCCAGTAATCACTATATACAGCTCCACAGCAATCACTTATACTGCCCCTAGCAATCACTATATGCAGCCCCAGTAATTACTATATACAGCTCCCACAGCAATCACTTTATACAGCCCCTAGCAATCACTATGTACAGCCCCCTGTAATCACTATTTACAGCTCCCAGTAATTACTATATACAGCGCCAAGTAATCACTATATACAGCTCCCCAGTAATCACTGTATACAGCTCCCCCAGTAATCACTATATACAGCTCCCCCAGTAATCACTATGTACAGCCCCCAGGAATCACTATATACAGCTCCCACAGCAATCCCTTTATACTGCCCCCTTTATACTGCCGCTAGCAATCACTATATAATGCTCCCACAGCAATCACTTTACACAGTTCCTAGCAATCACTAATATATATAAAATAACTTATCAAAATAATAACTTATTTTGTCAGTAGATGATGGTTTTCTTTACCTTTGATTTGTTCCCAGGATTTCTTCCTTTGGTCAGTGAGTACAGAAGATCTTCTCTCTATCTTACCGCTATCTATACCCTGTGTATACTATATATTCTGACCCAGTCCACAACATCTTACTAAGTGCATCCAATATGGCAGGATATAAGCATCAACTGATTATAATGTATTCAGTTACTACAACATTATCCTAGAAAATTACTTCTAATATATGGATGTATAAACACATTTAACCAAGCGGATTCCTGAGTTCATCAATGAGTAAAATCTAGGATACATGAATGTACTAAATGGAAAGTTAATATTTCTCACATTGGTGGAATGGTATTTCATGTAAGTTATAGACATTTGCATTACACTGGAGAGCAAAATGAGAGAACAATTCTGATCACTTGATTTTTTCAAAATATTGTAATTTCCACTGATCAACATCTGATGGTGTAGGAATCTTTCAGAGAAAAAAATTTGCTTCCGTATATAATTCATATGATAGCTCAGTCACTAGAACATATAAATCATCACAGAACATTCCAGGTGCTGGACACGCCCCCGAAGAATCTTGAAGGAAACCCGTCGGATGGACTTGTGAGCTGCGTCCCGCTTCCAATTTATTGCACATTTTAAACTCTTATTTTTTAAAATAGTTTGATAAGAGCAATCGAAGCGAATGAGGAATAATGTGTTGGTGCTGCCTGAACTGGGATATGGTCTCATCGGAAGGATCTGTGGGTGTGTGTGGACACTGACATATGGGAGCTAATACTACAGGGAGCAACAAGAAGTATTTTGGAGCTCCGGCTAGAGGTGAAATTTAATTTTTTCTCTAAAAGATTCCTGAACTTATATTAAGACTTTGTGGACCAGTCTGTCCGTGAGTAGCTCATAGGGGCGAACTGTGCACCACGAAAAAATATTTGATAGGTGTGTAAGGGGGGCACCAGGTCCGAACAGTGGTTTACAAATTACCAAATTATAAGATTATAATGATTTTCTGCTGTCCCAGCAGTCACCAAAAGTAGGAAGTGCACAGGACTTTGCCGTGAGTGACTCAGCACCGGCACAGGCTATCACTGGTCTCTCACACGGACGCGGGATTCTGTCCTCTCTTCGTCTAGTCTCTTCCTCAGTTCTGTGACTGTTATGGGTTTTGTCCACAAGGTTTCTTTCGGTCTGTATCAGGACTCTGGGCTGTCCATTTCATTGTTTCAATGTTCTCTGTTTCAAGGAATGGCTTTACCCGTTTTTCTGGGGGACATTGGGCATTGTCATACTTAACACTTCCTCCACCACATTTCACTGATTTTTACACACTTTTGACTTAATCTTTCCCCAGTTTGTCAACGAATATAATGGTTCCCATCAGATACAAATAAATTAAACTTGATTCATCACTAAAAGGAATTGTGGAGCACTTCTCCTCCCTCCATACAACAATTGCCTCTGCAAAGGTGGGTCTTCCTGCTAATGCGAGGTTTGGTCACTAAAAAGAGGACATTAAGTCCAAATGCTCTTAATGTGGTGACCCTGTATAACGAGACCCAATTCAGTGCTTAACTGGGAGAAATTTCAGCTGTCGTGAGGAAACAAGTCCGTGGAGATTTCTGCATTATCTTGTCCTCTCTAGTGTTTGTCTTTTGAGGGTGACCAGCCTTCCTGGGGGTGTTGAATGTGTTTGTGATTGTTACGATGCAATATTCTAGAAATCACAGGCTAATAGAGTCACCCCTTTAGCCTTCATCTGGACAACCTGCGCCGGAGGGTTTCAGAGACTGTGGCATGGCAAAGCATATTTATAAAATCAGTGAAGACTGGAAAGCTAGTCCCAGTCATAGGGTTTGTCAGATAATTAATGAAATTAGCACCAGGTTCCCGATTAACACCAATAACTTGCCATGTATCTGAAAGTGTTCTCTAAATTTAATGAGTGTCTTTTACAATTATCTAGTTTCTATTTTTATTCTGTGCTTAGACTATATAAAATGTATGAAATAAACTTAGGAAACTGTGTGTTTCTCTAATTTTGATCCTCTAGTGTTTGCGCCCTACTAATATATTGTAGATCAGTGGTCCCAAACTTTTTTTGCCCAGGGACCATCTGTGAAATACATTTTCTAAAAGGACAGGAGTGGGGGGGGATGCGGTCTGGTGTCATAGTTCCATAGACAAAAATTTATGTTTGCATTTCCCACCATAACTCCCTGTGTAGCTTATATTTTACCATTTCCTGAAGAAGCACCCCCTCCCCCACTTATTGTCCCCCTTCCTGCAGCATGCCCCATGTCCTGTCCCTTTTCTTAGCTGCCATCACCCTCTTCTTTCAATATCCCATTTCCCGGTCAAACTCTGTAAAAAAAAGTCCAATACTCACCTTCCTCATTCCCCTGCAGCTGTCTTCTCTTCCTTAACTTTTCTTCCGCATTAGTGCATGACTCTATGTCAGGAGACACATGTGATACATCATCACGCGCACCAACAATAGAGCAGCACATTAACATGGAAATGAAGTAAAAGAAGAGAAGACTTCTGAAGGGAATGGGAAGGTGAGTAATGTTTTGTTTTGGTTTTTACAGAGATCGACTGCAGCCGGAACGAGTGTTCCACAGACCTGTCTTGGGCCATGGCAAGGTGGTTGGGGATCACTGCTGTAGATAAACCAACGATGTAAAGCATTTAACATAACTTATACAACATACACAAAAAATTTCAATAAATTCCCTTGTGAAGGTTGGCTTGAGAATTGCACCTGCACTCTCTTCTTTGTTAGATTGTCTCAGTACAAGCTCCTTGGCTTGAGTTATCTTTAAATGGGAGCTTCCAAATTCTCTGTGTGTCTCCAGATCGGAGGATAGTTAGCAACATACAGGGGTAGCTTCGGCAGGTTGGCAGCAATTGAACCTACAATGTTGTGGATCTAGAGACAAGAAAATTATTCAAGATTTGATTTTCTGAAGCATTGGAGAGTTGTTTTTTAAATTTTCACTTCTGGTCTGAACGTATGTCGCTTCCTTTATCCTAGTAGATGGTATTAAAGCACCTCTAGTCCTCTATACACAGATTTTAATAAAAGTTCTATCTTGTTTAGTTAATTTTCTACAACTTTTTCATTAGGTTTAAAATTACTTTAACTCTAACTGTAACCCTAATGCTAACCCTATGCTAATGGCAAAGATTGGGGGAAAATAATGAAATAGGATCTTTTTATTAAAAAACCGTTTTAGAGGAAGGTGGTATTTATCAACATTCCAGGACATTAGGATCAACAAAAGTTCATTCAAAGCCAATCAGACACATTCAGATTTTAATTAAGTGGGTTAAATCAGCAAAGCAGTACCAAATCACATTTATTAGTTTATCTCTAGTTTTATGGGTCATAAGTTCTTCGCTGTCAGGCTGTTGTTTTTGGTGGCAGGTTCTGCTTGAGATGAGACCAAACTCTTCCAAAAATGTCCTTTTGGTATAATCTTCTTTGATTCAGGTACCCCAGACCTCAGTTCCTTGACCTGCCACCTCTGGACCACCAAGTGACAGGAATTCTAAAAAAAAAAATATCCAAATCTTTGATCATCCCCCAGATCCATCAAATCCATCATCATCAAATGGAAAGAGCGTGGTACCACGGCAGGAGATGGTGCTCACAAAAATCTCAGATTGAGAAAGTAGGGTGTTAACCAGAAGTCAGCACAGAGACCAAAGGTAACCTTAAAGGGGCTGTAGAGATTACAAGCAGAAAACTGAGTATCTGACCCTAAGAGCACAATAAGCCACAAAAAATCTATTTTGATCCAATCACTGAGGCATTTGAGAGCTAACAATCTCCTTTTAGATTATTTAAATTTATTTTATTCCCGCAAAGACAATTTCTCGCCAGACCAAGCCCCACTTTATAGGAGGCCACACCCCTTTGTCGAACGAGTAAGAAAAAGTGCCAAAAATGGTCTAAAAACCTTTATAATTTGTTGAAGTCATTTACACAGTTCTTTTTAGAGGGGGGCCCAAATCTAAAGAGGCGATTAATGAATTCCCCCCACTGTCATATAAAATCTATAAATTATGATCTATTACTCATCAGAATAAGAATGTCACTTAAGATGAAACAAAATGCTAACCTCACTCCGCAGAGACTCAAGTCACTCACATTTATAATATAAAACCCTTATGAAAATGAAAAAAAAATTAGGTGACTCTGTTGACCCCGACTTCTAAATATAATAAGGTGGCTCTTCTGCTCGCCTTAAAAAAGAAGGACGTTACTCTTCTGACCTTGTCTTTTAAAGAAAATCATGTGACGCTGGGAACCTTTCATCAGGTTTTTACCCTCTTAAACTATTAGTTCCCTCATGTACAGGATGGAATGTCCTTTCTAAATCTCTCTTTATGAGAAATCTCCTATATTACCCACAAAATATCACAGCAAAAGTCAGACAAAGCCTGGTGTGTTTCTTAATATGACACTGCAGGATGTTTTAGGTGCTATGAAAAGAAGATGGTCTTCGATTTGGCTGACCCGATCAAAAAGACGGCGATGAGCACCTCACTAATTTAACACCAGGGCACTTTCTAAATGGGTGTGATGGCCGGTAGTTCACATCTGTTTTTTTAAGGTATTACTCATTTATATATTTATATAAACTATACAATATGTTATGCATTTCTTTGCATAACATAACTATGCATTATCCATGAATTATTGCACTTGGGCACTTTAAGGATATACGGATGAATGGATAGGGGAAACCCTTGTAGCACTGTTTAATCTAATGAGGAACATTGTTACTCACTAGAGATGAGCGAACATGCTCGTCCGAGCTTGATGCTCGGTCGAGCATTAGGGTACTCGAAACTGCTCGTTACTCGGACGAATACTTCGCCCGCTCGAGAAAATGGCAGCTCCCGCCGTTTTGCTTTTTGGCGGCCAGAAACAGAGCCAATCACAAGCCAGGAGACTCTGCACTCCACCCAGCATGACGTGGTACCCTTACACGTCGATAGCAGTGGTTGGCTGGCCAGATCAGGTGACCCTGGGATAGACTAGCCGCTGTATGGCTTCACCTTTCATGAAATTAATAGACTTAATAGGCTTGAAAATATACAGCTCCCCCAGCAATCACTATATACAGCTTTCCCAGCAATCACTATATACAGCTTCCCCAGCAATCACTATATACAGCTCCCCCAGTAATCACTATATACAGCCCCCAGTAATCACTATATACAGCTCCCCAACAATCACTTTATACAGACCCTAGCAATGACTATACACAGCTCTCCAAGGAATCACTATATACAGCTCCCCCAGTAATCACTATATACAGCCCCCAGGAATCACTATATACAGCTCCCACAGCAATCACTATATACAGCTCCCACAGCAATCCCTTTATACAGCCCCTAGCAATCACTATACAGCCCCAGTAATCACTATATACCGCTTCCCACAGCAATCACTTTATACAGTCCTAGCAATCACTATGTACAGCCCCCTGTAATCACTATTTACAGCTCCCAGTAATCACTATATACAGCTCCTCCAGTAATCACTATATACAGCTCCCCCAGTAATCACTATATACAACCCCCAGGAATCACTATATACAGCTCCACAGCAATTCCTTTATACTGCCCCTAGCAATCACTATATGCAGCCCCAGTAATTACTATATACAGCTCCCACAGCAATCACTTTATACAGCCCCTAGCAATCACTATGTACAGCCCCTGTAATCACTATATACCGCTTCCCACCAATCACTTTATACAGCCCCTAGCAATCACTATGTACAGCCCCCTGTAATCACTATTACAGCTCCCAGTAATTACTATATACAGCGCCAAGTACACTATCCAGCTCCCCCCGTAATCACTGTATACAGCTCCCCAGTAATCACTAATACAGCCCCCAGTATCACTATATACAGCCCCCAGGAATCACTATATACAGCTCCCACAGCAATCCCTTTATACTGCCCCCTTTATACTGCCCCTAGCAATCACTATATACTGCTCCCACAGCAATCACTTTATACAGTTCCCAGTAATCACTATATATATAAATAACTTATCAAAATAATAACTTATTTTTGTCAGTAGATATGGTTTTTCTTTACCTTTGATTGTTCCCCAGGATTTTCTTCCTTTGGTCAGTGAGTACAGAGATCTTCCTCTATCTTACCGCTATCTATACCCTGTGATACTATATATTTCTCTGACCCAGTCCACCCAACACTTCTACTAAGTGCATCCAATTATGGCAGGATATAAGCATTCAACTGATTCATAATGTATTCAGTTACACAAACATTATCCTAGAAAATTACTTCTAATATATGATTTGTATAACACATTTAACCAAGCGGATTCCTGAGTTCATCAATGAGTAAAATCTAGGATACATGAATGTACTAAATGGAAAGTTATATTTCTCACATTGGTGGACAATGTATTTCATGATGTTATAGACATTTGCATATAACACTGGAGAGCAAAATGAAGAACAATTTCTGATATTGATTTTTTTCAGAAATATTGTAATTTCCACTGATCAACATCTGATGGGTGTAGGAATCTTTCAGAGAAAAAAATTTTGCTCTCCTGTAATATAGATCTCCATATGCATCACAACCACAGATCCTTCCAGTGCTGGACAACGCCCCCGAAGAATCCTTGAAGGCAAAACCCTGTGTCGGATGGACGTGTGAGCTAGCTTCCCCTTCCAATTTTATTGCACTTAAACTCTTATTTTTTAAAATAGTTGAAGAGCAATCGAAGACGAATGAGGAATAATGTGTTGGTGCTGGCCTGAACTGGGATATGGTCTCATCGGAAGGATCTGTGGTTGTGGTGCTGGACACTGACATATGGAGAGCTAATACTACAGGGAGCAACAGAAGTATTTTGGGAGCTCCGGCTAGAGTGAAATTTAATTTTTTCTCTAAAAGATTCCTGAACTTATATAAGACTTTGTGGACCAGTCTGTGCGTGAGTAGCTCCATAGGGGCGAACTGTGCACCACGAAAAAATATTTGATAGGTGTGTAAGGGGGGCACCAGGTCCTTGAACAGTGTTTTACAAAATACCAAATATAATTATAATGCATTTCTGCTGTCCCAGCAGTCACCAATAAGTAGGAAGTGCACAGACTTTGCCGTGAGTGACTTCAGCACCGGCCACAGGCTATCACTGGTCTCTCACACGGATCGCTGGGATTCTGCTCCTCTCTTCGTCTAGTCTCTTCCCAGTTCTGTGACGTTATGGGTTTTTGTCCACAAGGTTTTCTTTCGGTCTGTATCAGACTCTGGGCTGTCCTTTTCATTTTTTCAATGTTCTCTGTTTCAAGGAATGGCTTTACCGTTTTCTGGGGGACATTGGGCATTGTCATACTTAACACTTCCTCCACCACATTTCACTGACTTTTTACACTTTGACTTAATCTTTCCCCAGTTTGTCAAGATATAATGGTTCCCATCAGATACAATAAATTAAACTTGCATTCATCACTAAAAGGAATTGGTGAGCACTTCTCCTCCCTCCATACACACTTGCCTCTGCAAGGTGGGTCTTCCTGCTAATGCGAGGTTTGGTCCACAAAAGAGGACATTAAGTCCAAATGCTCTAAATGTGGTGACCCTGTATAACGAGACCCATTCAGTGCTTAACTGGCGAGAAATTTCAGCTGTCGTGAGGAAACAAGTCCCCGTGGAGATTCTCTGCATTATCTTGTCCTCTCTAGTGTTTGTCTTTTGAGGGTGACCAGCCTCTGGGGGTGTTGAATGTGTTTGTGATTTTGTTACGATGCAATATTCTAGAAATCACAGGCTAATAGAGTCACCCCTTTAGCCTTCATCTGACAACCTGCTGCCGGAGGGTTTCAGAGACGTGGCATGGCAAAGCATATTTATAAAATCAGTGAAGACTGGAAAGCTATGTCCCAGTTACATAGGGTTTGTCAGATAATTAATGAAATTAGCACCGTTCCCGATTAACACCAATAACTTGCATGTATCTGAAAGTGTTCTCTAAATTTAATGAGTGTCTTTTACAATTATCTGGTTTCTATTTTTTTTCTGTGCTTTGACTATATAAAATGTATGAAAATAACTTAGGAAACTGTGTGTTGTTCCTAATTTTGATCCTAGTGTTTGCTGCCCTACTATATATTATAGATCAGTGGTCCCCAAACTTTTTTTGCCCAGGGACCATCTGTGAACATACTTTTCTAAAAGACAGGAGGTGGGGTGATGCGGTCTGGTGTCATAGTTCCATAGACAAAAATTTATGTTTGCATTTCCCACCATACTCCCTGTGTAGCTTATATTAACCATTTCCTGGAAGCACCCCCTCCCCCACTTATATGTCCCCCTTCCTGCAGCATGCCCCATGTCCTGTCCCTTTTCCTTTAGCTGCCATCACCCTCTTCTTTCAATATCCCATTTCCCGGTCAAACTCTGTAAAAAAAAGTCCAATACTCACCTTCCTCATTCCCCTGCGCTGTCTTCTCTTCCTTAACTTTTCTTCCGCATTAGTGCAGGACTCTATTGTCAGGAGACACAATGTGATTACATCATCACGCGCACCAACAATAGAGCAGCACATTAACATGGAAATGAAGTAAAAGAAGAGAAGACTTCTGAAGGGGAATGGGAAGGTGAGTAATGTTTTGTTTTTGGTTTTACAGAGATCGACTGCAGCCGCCGGAACGAAGTGTTTCCACAGACCTGTCTTGGGCCATGGCAAGGTGGTTGGGGATCACTGCTGTAGATAAACCAACGATTAACATTTACATAACTTATACAACATACACAGATAAAATTTCAATAAATTCCCTTGTGAAGGTTGGGCTTGAGAATTTGCACCTGCACTCCTCTTCTTTTGTTAGATTGTCTCAGTACAAGCTCCTGGCTTGAGTTATCTTTAAATGGGAGCTTCCAAATTCTCTGTGTGTCTCCAATCGAGGATAGTCTAGCAACATACAGGGGTAGCTTCGGCAGGTTGGCAGCAATTGAACCTTACAATGTTGTGTATCTAGAGACAAGAAAATTATTCAAGATTTGATTTTCTGAAGCATTGGAAGTTGTTTTTTTTTTAAATTTTCACTTCTGGTCTGAACTATGTCGCTTCCTTTATCCTAGTAGATGGTATTAAAGCACCTCTTCCTCTATACCAGATTTTAATAAAAGTTCTATCTGTTTAGTTAATTTTCTACAACTTTTTCATTAGTTTAAATTATCTTTAACTCTAACTGTAACCCTAATGCTAACCCTATTGCTAATGGCAAAGATTGGGGAAAATAATGAAATAGGATCTTTTTATTAAAAACAAAGTTTTAGAGGAAGGTGGTATTTATCACATTCCAGGACATTAGGATCAACAAAAGTTCATTCAAAGCCAATCAGACACATTCAGATTTATTAAGTGGGTTAATCAGCAAAGCAGTACCAAATCAACATTTATTAGTTTATCTCTAGTTTTATTGGTTCATAATTTGTTCTTCGCTGTCAGGCTGTTTGTTTTTGGCTGCAGGTCTGCTTGAGATGATAGACCAACCTTCCAAAAATGTCCTTTGGCCTGTATAATCTTCTTTATTCAGGTACTCCAGTACCTCAAGTTCCTTGACCTGCACCTCTGGACACCAAGTGACAGTAATTCTAAAAAAAAATATCCAAATCTTTGATCATCCCCCAGATCTCCATCAAATCCATCATCATCAAATGGAAAGAGCGTGGTACAACGGCAGAGAGGGTCGCTCACCAAAATCTCAGATTGAGAAAGTAGGGTGTAACCAGAAAGTCAGCACAGAGACCAAGGTAACCTTAAAGGGGCTGTAGAGATTACAAGCAGAAACTGGAGTATCTGACCCTAAGGCACAATAACCACAAAAAATCTATTTTTGAATCCAATCACTGGAGGCATTTGAGAGCTAACAATCTCCCCTTTAGATTATTTAAATTTATTTTATTCCCGCAAAGACAATTTCTCGCCAGACCAAGCCCCACTTTATAGGAGGCCACACCCCTTTGTCGAACGAGTAAGAAAAAGTGCCAAAAATGGTCTAAAAACCTTATTAATTTGTTGAAAGTCATTTACACAGTTCTTTTTAGAGGGGGGCCCAAATCAAGCAGGCATTAATGAATTCCCCCCACTGTCATATAAAATACTATAAATTAATGATCTATTACTCATCAGAATAAGAATGTCACTTTAAGATGAAACAAAATGCTAACCTCACTCCGCAAGACTCAGTCACTCACATTTTATAAATAAAACCCTTATGAAAATGAAAAAATTAGGTGACTCTGTTGACCCCGACTTCTAAATATAATAAGGTGGCTCTTCTGCTCTGCCTATAAAGAAGGACGTTACTCTTCTGACCTTGTCTTTTAAAGAAAATCATGTGACGCTGGGAACCTTTCATCAGGTTTTACCCCTCTAAACTATTAGTCCCCCCATGTACAGGATGGAATGTCCTTTCTAAATTCTCTCTTTTATGAGAAATCTCCTTATTTACCCACAAAATATCACAGCAAAAGTCAGACAAGCCTGGTGTGTTCTTTAATATGACACCTGCAGGATGTTTTTAGGTGCTATGAAAAGAAGATGAGTCTTCGAATTTGTGACTGACCCGATTCAGTAATCACTATATACAGCTCCCCCAGTAATCACTATATACAGCTCCCACAGCAATCTCTTTATACAGCCCCTAGCAATCACTATATACAGCCCCCAGTAATCACTATATACCGCTTCCCACAGCAATCACTGTATACAGTCCCTAGCAATCACTATGCACAGCCCCCTGTAATCACTATTTACAGCTCCCAGTAATCACTATATACAGCTCCCCCAGTAATCACTATATACAACCCCCAGGAATCACTATATACAGCTTCCACAGCAATTCCTTTATACTGCCCCTAGCAATCACTATATGCAGCCCCAGTAATTAAGCGTATTATAGTGATTTCTGGGGGCGGTATATAGTGATTGCTAGGGCTGTATAAATGATTGCTGTGGGAGCTGTATATAGTGATTACTGGGGCTGCATATAGTAGATTGCTAGGGCAGTATAAAGGAATTGCTGTGGAAGCTGTATATAGGATTCCTGGGGGTTGTATATAGTGATACTGGGGGGGCTGTATATAGTGATTACTGGAGGAGCCGTATATAGTGTACTGGGAGCTGTAAATAGTGATTACAGGGGGCTGTACTAGTGATTGCTAGGGACTGTATAAAGTGATTGCTGTGGAAGCGGTAATATTTGGATTACTGGGGGTATATATGATTGCTAGGGGCTGTATAAAGGGATTGCTGTGGGAGCTGTATATAGTGATTGCTGTGGGAGCTGTATATAGTGATTCCTGGGGCTGTATATAGTGATTACTGGGGGAGCTGTATATAGTGATTCCTTGGAGAGCTGTGTATAGTCATTGCTAGGGTCTGTATAAAGTGATTGTTGTGGGAGCTGTATATAGTGATTACTGGGGGCTGTATATAGTGATTACTGGGGGAGCTGTACATAGTGATTGCTGGGGAAGCTGTATATAGTGATTGCTGGGAAAGCTGTATATAGTGATTGCTGGGGGAGCTGTATATAGTGATTACTTTGGGCTGTGTATAGTGAATACTGGGCACTGTATATAGTGATTACTTGGGGCTGTATATTGTTATTGCTGGCAGGCAGTGAGGCAGGGAGTGAACGGAGAAGTGAGGGAACCATTTCTAAGGTGATCTAAGGAAGCAAAGCTCATCACCTAAGAATCTCCCATACCTTCTTGATGAAGGCAATTTGCTGAGGGGACCAAGCTGTGAAAGGAGGAGTTTTCAAGCCTATTAAGTCTATTAATTTCATGAAAGGTGAAGCCATATTTTATCAAAAATAGAATAAAGATGCCACGTTTTACATTTGTTAGATGTTCAGAGAGTTGAGATAAAGAGAGTGTATACATGGAGGTAGTAGCAGTTGTGTTAGGATGTTTAACCAAAGCTTCTTGATGGTGAAGGTTTTTTTGTGCCAGTCCACCACTCGACTGATGTGGTAATCTTACATTGGTCATCCACGCTGCCTTGCTTCCAAAATAACTTTAAACATTTTCTATAAACCATATGGGCTTTGGGGTGAGAGCAGAGGCTTTGAGAGCTTCAGCTTCACAAGCTGTAACACTGTCTCCTCCTCCATTATGCTCTCTCAGCTCTAAGCTCCTCCTCCTCTCTCTTTGCTTAATATAAACCCTCACAGTGGGAATGGGAGGCTCCTCACAGTGTAGCTGCCTGTGAAGCTAAAGCACAAGGGGCTTTGGTCATGGGAATAATTTTTAAAGTCGATTTTAAAGAAAGGAAGTTCCAATAACAAATATAAGAAAATACCACAATCGTGGTCTGGATTAGGTAAGTAAGTTATCTTGTTTGGCTTTCTAGTACATTTCCTTTAGGACTAGCATCTATATATATGTATATATATTAAAATAAGAACATAGTAATTTTATTTAATAATGAATATTTTTATTTCCATTTCTACAAACTTACTCAAATGGATCCTGGAGATTATAACCTGACCTCAGCTAATACTACTCTGGATTACAACGATCGGTATGTTCACATTCCTTCTTCTTGTTTACATGATTGCATAATATGTTTTTAAGTTTATTTTAATGTTTCTTTAAAAAGATGAAAAATTTGATACACTGTAGTTTCAATCGGAATGTAATGTCAAAATAGTACTTCCATGCCGTGTACTGGGAAAGGGAAAACAATCCAATACAGTGAAATTGGTGAAAAAACGCATTTGCCCCATTTTCTTGTGGCTTGGATCTTATGGCTTTCACTGTGTCGCCCAAATGACAGTCTACGTTATTCTTTGGGTTGTGGGGCCACGGGGATGTCGCCCATGCGGCTGCCATCCTTTTGAAGGTTAACACCGTCTCTGGGTTAATGTGTGTGTTTTTGTAATGTGAATAAGTAATAATAATAAAAAGTGATAAATATATTTTTGATCCCATTCTGTTTAAAGGGAAACTGTTATCACAATTAGTATTTTCAGTGCCGACAGGATCAAAAAAGGTATTTATAATGCCCAATATAAATCCGGATCCCTGCCAGAATCCGCGCTGTGTCCCATGGGGATCTCTGGTCATCTGCTCATCACATCCCTCTTCCCCTCATTGCCCTTACTCCTCTTCAAATCAACCCCTCCCACATCCTATGTCTCCTCCTCCCCCTGCAGACACCATTTAGTCCTACTTCTGGGACTCAGTGCAGGATTCTGGCAATGAGCTAGGTGAGATAAACTAAAGAATTGTAAGAAGAAAAATGCCCTTTGTGGTGACAGATTTCCTTTAATTTTGGTGTACATTGTTTGTTATTTTGGCATTTTCTGTGTGTAGTACTGATATTTTACACATAGGAGTCAGTTCACAAGAGACGTCTATGGTGATATAATATTGCTATGTTCATAAACGTTACCTTAGTGTCTTCTAAGGTCATCATATCAAGATCATGAGACAAGAGATGATATTGAAAATATAGATGAAATATAGAAATGATAAAGAATGTATCATTCACATTATACGCATCATTTTCATCCTTGGGATTATCGGGAATGGATTGGTCATCTGGATTGCCGGGGGAAAAATCCCACAGCAATCACTTTATACAGCCCCTAGCAATCACTATGTACAGCCCCCTGTAATCACTATTTACAGCTCCCAGTAATTACTATATACAGCGCCAACGAAGAGGCAAACAATTTTTATTTCTTTTGTACGACATCGTTAATGTTGAGCAATTATCTTAACAACAATCCAACCTCTACCAACTTTGTATCACCAGCGATCGCAAACCGAACCAAAGAATAAAGTAGGCGTGTTATTTGGACGAGATGAAAATCGTAAAAACTGAGCCCAAGAACGCTGAGCACGTGCGTGTTTTTTGTCAATTTTTCCACAGTGGCCTTTTGTTTTCAGCTCGCGTACACGGCGATTTAAAATGAAATAACAGTTACGGAAAGTAAAAATCTTGTTACCCACCAAAATACAGCCCTCACTACGAAGGTCTTTACACGTAAAAGATAAAAAGGTTATGGATTTTTGAAAGATGGGGAGCGAGAATAGACCGGAAACCGCTCCGTACCTTCAGAGGGTTAAGGAAAACCGGCAGTGACCGACGGACTGTGGGTATGTTTTTTGCAACCTTTGCCAAACCAGGATCACGTGGGTTCCACAAATAGCATAGCTAACACCATCCCGTAACTGCGCAGGCTATGGAATCGCTTACAACCACCCCCGCAGTGCCACCAGGCCCTTCACTCGCGCCGTGCACACACTGCTCCTTCCCCCTTTAGTCCCTGATAGTCAGCCCCCCCTGCCAGGACCTGGCCACAAAACCCCATCGTCGTCCTCCACGATCCTCAACAGCATCCACCACGTTCGCTCTCCATACCCAGACCGGAGCGGAAAAGGAAATATCGTGCAACCCACGCACGCCCCAGGCACTTAATGTCCACAACTCCAATTGCTTAGCCTGGAAGATGCGTGCCCTATAGGCTAGTAGAGCCGGGCCTTTCGCAAACCTCATGTTCGGCGCCAGCCCCTCGGTATGCGGTCCCCAGCCGCCACTCTTTTCCGACTGTCCGTCCCAGCCCTTCACCAGCCAGTGGTCGGACACACATACATCCTAAAAGGCCCTGACAACGCCGTTTCTGACAAGGTCCACCGAGAACCACGGATTCAACGTGGACTGGTGGCGTCCGGGCAGGGCGCCACTATATATCGCGTGACGGCAATTGGGTTAACTTGGTGGAGGACTGGGACCGAGTCTGGACCGCGCGGCTGGTCATATACTGCGACGCTGAGGATTGCGGTGGACCTACCGGTCCAGGTCTTCATGGCCTACATGACTCTCCTCCTCCCCACCTACCCCGCCACCTCCTCCTCCGTAATCTAACATCCGGTGGGCATGGCGCCATCAGTCGCTAGCTCTAGGCACAGCAGACAGTGCCGATCCTAAGCGACAGCAGGCGGTGCTAAACTGACTGAGCCTATCGTACTAAAAAGGCCGACACCCGCCATCAGAACTATTACGGGCATACGCGCGCAGACTGATACTGTGGCTGGCAACTACGCTGCACCTGAAGCCAGGCATGGTGTGTGTTGTGACCACGTCGTAACCTGGGTGGCGGCTGCTGCAACGTCGCAAAGACTGGTCCACATGTGCCATGCCGACCCTGGTTAATCTGAAGTTTCAGCGTTAACTCAAGTACATTACCCCCAATATGTCTGATTTGTATCACGAAGGTGCCTGCTCTGTGCGACATTTCAGGAATCCAGCACAGATGCTGCCATCTCTCAGGGCATCGCAGCGCCGCCTCCAACTGCCCGCCTCACGAGGTTGTGGCGAAACGTGCCCATGAGGTGGAATTCACATAACCAGTGTATCCAGAGTTACCAGCACGCCGAGCGATGTGGTTACGCAGATGTTCAACTTCCAACCAGAATGGTAGTCAGGTCAGTCAGCTTCCTCCGATCTACCAATGAGGGTGGACGTGATGTCTGAATACGTGTCAGGTGCTGAGTACTTTGAGGAGTCACACAGATGGTCAGTGGCAATGCCGCCATCATCAGCCTGACTCTCCCGCTGCTTGGCCTGTTGAAAAACTCTCTGATCAGCATGAAGTCGGAAGCTTTGCGCTCGTCACAAGAGACGGGGAGAAGATTCCCTTGTTGAGCCAAAGCACCCTCAGGTCTGTTTCTCAGCGCATATCGAGGAAGTGGGAGGGGAGGAGAGGAGGAAAGAGGATGGAAATGTTTGGCGAGACACAAGAGGGGACCATTGTTGAGTCCTTCACGGTTTGCAGCGAGTGTATGGGCACTAAGAAGTTAGGAGTTTGTTGCATGAGGAGGAAAGGGACAGTCGGCCATTGAGGGGAGTGATTCTTGCGTCGTTGGTACTCTGCGCATATGCGATTTCATGCTAGGCTGCCTATCCCGTGACCCTCGCGTTCAAAGATTTATTCCAGCACCCGATTACTGGGTGTTCACTCTCCTGACCACGGTACATATAAAAGCAAAATCCTTTCCACTCTCATCCCTGGAGAGAAGAGTGTGTGAGAATGCATGAATACCAGCAGGCCCTGGTGCACAAGCTGACCAGTATTCCTTCGAGACAGCGTACGGGCAGAGTGCATAGTTCTGCGCGAGAGGGGAAATAAGTAGCGAGGGAGAGTAGCGAGCGGCAGTTGTCCAGCACTGGCAAGGTAACGCTTTACAAGCTTTTCCAGCTTTATGTCACCCCAGCAAGACACTGTCACCTGTCCCCAGTCTCGGCAGAGGAGGGCTGATCTTTTCCGAAAGATGGTGAGGGAGTATGTGCTGACCATACCATCGTCCAATGATCACACACAGCTCCCTACAACTAACGGGTTTTCAAAGCTGGACATGTGGCACTAACTGGCGCTGTACGCCTTGAGGTTCTTTCCCTGCTCTGCCGCGTCGTGTTGTCCGACGGGTTTTTCAGTGCAGCTTGGTGGCATCATCACCGATAAGCGTACACCGCCTGTCCACTGACAGCGCTGACAGGCTGAACGCTTATTAAGATGAATAAAGCCTGGGTTTTCTCCTAATTTCCATCTCCACCAGGGGAGAAGCTCAACCTGAATAATTTATATGCACTCCTCCTCCTCATTTTCCTTCCCTCCTCCCTTTGTACACTAAGCAGAGGAAACTGGCTATTTTTTGACAGGGCCCACTGGCTCTAGCTACAGTACTCTTATGCATTTATTTTTCTGGAGGGCCACCTACCCGGTCCTCTGTTTAAACAATTTTTGGGACTACCACAAAAACGTCACTCAATCTATTCAATTTTCTGGAGGGCCACCACCTGCTCCTCTGGTTTGAAAAACTTTTTGGACGCCACATACAGGCACCAATCTCTTTCATTTTCTGGGGGCCCCTACCTGCTCCTCTGGTTTGAAAACTTTTGTGACTGCACATACAGGCACTCAATCATATTTCATTTTTCTGGAGGGCACCTACCTGCTCCTCTGGTTTGAAACTTTTTTGGACTGCCACATCAGGCACTTACCAAATTAAATTGCTCCATAGCAGCCTCCACATGTGTCTCCATTGCTACCCTCCAAAATCGTCCAATAGCCTGCCTCCATATATCGTCCCCTTATCAAACGAGGTGCGTTCGGCAGAAATTTGGGTTGTTTTTCATGGTTTCCACATACAAAGTTTTTTAACTTTGTTCGCCACCGCTCTGTGTTTATCCACAAAAATACCTGTCAAAACTTTTATGATTAACCGATATTATTTCAGCGCTCTTGCTCATCTGTTGATTCCACTGCGGTGTAATCCACAAATATACTGGCAACACTTTACCATTTACGGATATATTTCAAGCGCTACTTGCGCATCCGTTTACATTCCCCTCACCCGCCATATCCAAACTTATAAGTACGCGACTACACTTAAACATGGTGGAGGCTGGGACCGAGTCTGACCCTGGGGCTGGTCATATACTGCTGATGCCGAGGATTGCGGGCCTACCTCGGTCAGGTCTCAAAGGCCTACTATACCTCCTCCGCCCCCACCCCCTCCACCTCCTCCTCCTCCAATTACCATCCGTGGGCATGGCGCCATCATCGGTAGCTCTAGGCCAGCAGCAGTGCCGTCACTAAGCGACAGCAGGCGGGTGCTCAAACTGCTGAGCCTAGCGATAAAAGGCACACCGCCCAAGCTATACGGGCATTCCACCATCAAACTTTTAACTTTCTTGCACCCTGCTTGTGTAATCCACAAGATACTGGCAAACTTTTATCATTTACCGATATTATTTCAGCGCTTCTTGCGCATGTCGTTTACATTCCCCTCACCCGCAATATCCAAAACTTATAAGAACGCTACTACACTTGATCTAATACAAAAGGTTCTTGAAGTGCTGTTGGGGAGTAGCCTAGAGACAGGGGCTTGGATTGGCGCGAAAACTCGCCCGCAGCGTGGAGCGCACAGCTCCATCCCAAGATCCTCTGAATTACCATCCGTGGGCATGGGGCCATCAGTCGGTAGCTCGAGCACAGCAGCAGTGCCGTGCGCTAAGCGACAGCAGCCGTGCCAAAACTGTCGAGCCTAGGCGATAAAAGGCACACCCCCAAGAGCTATTACAGGGCATCACGGCGCAGACCGATGTGTGGCTGAACGACCGCTGACCTGAAGCCAGCACATGGTTTGTGTGACAACGCGTAACCTGGTGGCGGCTCTGCAACTCGGCAGACTGACAACATGTGCCATGCCTGGCCCATGTGTTAAATCTCATAGTTCAGCGTTTCCTTCAAGCCATATCCCAACTTATAAGAACGCTACTACACTTGATCTTACAAAAGGTTCTTAGAAGTGCTGTTGGGGGAGTAGCCTGAGAAAAGGGCTGGGATGGCGAAAGCTCGCCTGGCAGTGGACGCCAGCTCCATCCCAGATCCAACTAACATAGTTTTAAACTGCAGCCCTTAAACTACTAACTAGTTCACTGCCTCCATACATGGTCCCCCTTATCAAACGAGCTGTATCAGGCAGATTTTGGGTGTTTTTTCATGTTCACAACAAACAACTTGTTAACTTTGTCGCCAACCCTGCTGTGTATCCACAAATATACTGGCAAACTTTTATCATTTACCGATATTATTTCAGCGCTTCTGCGCATCTGTTTACATTCCCCTCACCCGCCATATCCCAACTATAAGAACGCTCTACTACACTGATCTTATACAAAAGGTTCTTAGAAGTCTGGTTGGGGAGTAGCCTAGAGTACAGGGGCTTGGATTGGCTAAACTCGCTGGCAGCGGAGCGCCAGCTCCATCCCAAGATCCAACTAACTAAGTTTAACTGCAGCACCTTTAATCTACTACTAGTTAACTGCCTCCATACATGGTCCCCTTTCAAACGAGCTGTGTCAGGCGAATTTTCAGGTTTTCACCAGATACATAGTGGAACACGGTCCCATCTGATCGCCGCCATGCTGGAGACCTGAAGTTGCAATTATAGCAGCGCAATATGGATGCCCATACTGTCGCTCTTAATCATGAACCATTCCGTAAAACAATTAAAAATAGAAACCACTATGCATAACCATTATTCCTAGGGTGAAATATCAAACGACCCGGCCGCTTTGAAATTATAATTTTTTCAAGTAACGCTTCTGCCGCCCAGGCCCATTTTGGGGTGGGGAGGAGCCGAGAACAGGGGCTTGGACAGGCAAAAGCTCGCCTGGCAGCGACCGCCAGCTCCATCCCAAGATTAGTCAGCCTCAGAGGCATCCATGCATGCTGCCCCCTGCTGTTTCCTGTCCATTTTGCTCCACTACCTCCACAGCGTCCACAAATGTCCTCTTTCAAACTCTCTATACCCCCAGACGCTGGAGCACGAAGATATGCAGCACATCTCCCTATCAAACGAGCTGTGTCAGGCAGAATTTTCAGGTGTTTCACACAGATACATAGTGGAACTCGGCCATCTGTCGCCGCCATGCTGGAGACCTAAAAGTTGCAATCATAGCAGCGCAATATGAATGCCCCATTACTGTCGCTCTTAATCATGGAAGTCGTCTCCATGGCTGCCTCCACATGTCGTAACTTATCAAAAGAGGCTGTGTCAAGGACTCCTTTTTCGGGTGTTTCACCAGATCACGTTATGGACTTGGTCACTATTGTCGCCACCATGCTGTGTTATCGACTAAATATACCGTCAACCTTTTGTTCACATAGGAAATCATTTCCCTCCTTTGGTGAACCTAGTCCATTTAGGGTATGTCGCCATGACACTCTCTGCCTGCCACTGCTTCCGCTGCCTTGTCATGCCGTCCCCTTAGTGTCAGGGTCAATTATGGATGTTTTAGATGCTATCTAGCTTCATTCTGTCACTTCATGGCCATGCTGTTGCCCATAATTTTGGCATAATGGTACGATTACAAGCCTCAGAGGCATCCATGCATGCTGCCCTGCTGTGTCCTGTCCATTTCCGTGGTGTTTCCATCCTTTTCTGAGGTTCCCAGGTGTTTGGCCAGCTCCCTGGCAGAGCCTTGGTCCCCTTGAAAATGCTCGAGTCTCCCATTGACTTCAATGGGGCTCGTTATTCGACGACGAGCACTCGAGCATCGGTGAAAAGTTCGTCTCGAATAACGAGTACCCCGAGCTTTTAGTGCTCGCTCATCTCTAGTAGTAATGCATTTTTTCTTAATTTGGCTTTGTCACCTTTGGTAGAGATATCTTTTATATGTGCATATGTGTTCACTACCCCCTGCCAGCTCAGCAGTTGAGCTGAGGTGCCAAGTGTCTGTAAACAACGGGGGACAGCATAACGGATGGTGGCACAGGAGGTGGTAAGGACTTGTAATTTTTACAGGCTTCCCCAGCCCACTATAAATTTTTATGAAAGCTGGAGAATGTCGCACCCATGTCGCACCCTTTAATGTCGCAGCCGTGTCATGGAGGCTGGAGGTTCTTGTCAGTGACAGTCAGGTTTCTTAATTTCACTATGAACATCTTTAAAGACTATAAAATGCATAGAATGACGCTGCCCTAAAGAAGAAATATTCGAATAAAAATACAAATAATGTTTCTTGTTCATGATGAATCTTCCCCATTTTTTTCTCAAAATTGTTCACAAGTTTTGCTTGATTATCACAGACAGAAAAGCATCATACTGAATATTGATACAGAATAAGGAATATAACCTACCCACTATATCCGGTGTTGAGGTCCAGTTGTAATCACAGTCCATTCTTCTGTAACTATAGAAATGAAAACAAAATGATAATAAATATAATAACCGGGTGTTATGTACTTTCCTCATAACGATAGTGCAGTAGGGGTTGGGTCTCTACATTGTACTCTATATTTATATATCTATCATACGGAGATATGACTGAGTTTTTAGGCTAGAGCATGATGGTGAACCTTTTAGAGATAGGTGCCCAAGCTACAAACAAACCACTTAAATTGGAAAATATATTAGCTCCGTATCCCACAAAACATTGGGGGGGGCCCAGTAGCTTCTATCACTTCGGGGTACAGAACTGTCCCAACCTGATTCTCTTCTAATTCTACACTCATACAAATATGTTCTTGTAGAAATATATCCTATTCAATTGATATTACTTTTTTAATGCTGTTATTAACTATTTAATGTCTGATACAAACTACAGATTTATTTTAAGTCTTCAATATTTGAATTATATAATTTAGATTTTTTATGTATGTTTTAGATATAATTTAGAGATCTTTAAAAGAAGAAAAGCCAATAGATGATCACATGTTGTAATTCTGATTTTTCCCCAATATTTTGTGTATCTCTTTACCTTTCCTTTGTTCTCTTCCAGGATCTCCCTTCCGTTGGTCAGTGGTGTAGCATGATCTCTGGGTAAATGCAGGACCCTTGCTATTATCTATTTACTGTATATACTGTAAACTCCTAACCCCCCCCATCCACCACTTCTACGATGGCATAAAATTATCACAGGAAACAGATTACTGTTCATGATTTATTTAGTTAATACAACATTAAGTAATTTATGCAGAAAAATGCTCCTAAAATATTTATTCTGTAAAAACATTATAAGAAAGGTTATTTCTTAAAACTTAAATGTGAACTAAAAGAGTAAAATCTTAAAAGAAAAATTCTTGGCACGGCTGCTAGGGCTATGGCGGTGCAGAGCATGGAGCCCGGTAGGAGGCACTGCCCCTTCTTCTTACAAAGTTTCCTGCAGAATCGGGGCACCTGCACACAACAGATTTATTTGCTCCTTTTGTACAGCAAATACACTGCCACATTTCTATTCTATGACATCGTCTGTCGTGCCTTTTTTTTTTCCGCTGCCTCTTGAATGACCTTGCCGTCATTGCCACAAGAATCGAGCATGTCCCTGTTCTGTGTGTGTTTGTGGCTCCTTACATCCCATTATTTTCTATGGATCTGCAAGGAATACGACCCATATTTTGTTGTGATGTGGGGCCTAGATTTTCCAGTCTTCTGTTGGAATGAATGTGAGCAAATCATTTGTTCCACACCTCTCCCATATCGTGGGAAAACGGATGAAAGATTATCTAGACCAATAAAAGAAGGGAAAGCTTTGGATGAAGGAAACATCTGAGCATCTAAGAAGAGCGTAAGAGCAGCAGGGAACGAGCAGCTAATGGAAGTTTTGTCATTTCCTTTCTTTTTCTTTTAAGTTTGCATTTTTTTCTTTAGAATTGTTTTCAGTCATTTCTTTTAGTGTGCGCGCTTTAATTATTATTTTTTTAATTTAAGGTGATAAAATGAAGACTCACTGGAGGGGCCGAGCGGCTCGGGTCAGTTCGAAGTGACCATAATATGAACAATAACTGTATTTTGTCAGATATGTTTTGAGGCCGGTAGTGGATGTTGTCAAGTAAATTTATGTATTGGAAATACAAACTTTGTTGATCCCTGTAATGCGGTCGGCACTAGCACTGGCATACCTGGGCAAGTCTGGGGGGCCCAGAGCTTGCTGGGGCCCATATAAGGCTCTATCTAATGAATCCAAAGGGTGTGAGAGGGGTTTATCTAGAGCTGCACCAGTCTCTGTATGCCCTACCCCCCACTCTATGAGACTAATACCCCACCCCCAATGCTTCAAACATTCTCTAACAAACTCATTTATTTAGGCAGGGCTATCACAACTTGCTGACTGCATCTGCAACTTTAACTCTTTACCACCAATTCTCGGTATTTTTCCCCGTTATTGTTATCCAGAAATGCTTCTCTGCAGCCCACTGACTTTGGACTTTGTATTTAAGGTGTGGCTGATGGTGGTTCAAGTAGCGCATTTTTTTTATTTATTAATTATCTTTATTCCATCCCATTATAAAAATGGCTGGTCCACTATACAAGCTCTTTTAGCTCGTTTGTCACCCTCATCCTCATAGATTGTAAGCTGTTGTGTCAGTACTCATCATCCTCATAGACTGTAAGTTCTTGTGTCCTCCCTCATCCCATAGAGTGTAAGCTCTTGTGTCACCCCTCATCCTCATAGCTGTAACTCTTGTGCAACCCTCATCCTCATAGACTGTGAGCTCTTGTGTCACCCCTCATCCTCTAGACTGTAAGCTGCTTGTGTCTCCCCCTCATCCTCATAGACTGTAAGTTCTTGGTGTCCCCCCTCATCTCATAGAGTTGTAAGCACTTGTGTCACCTCCCATCTCTCATAGACTGTAGCTCTGTGCACCCCTCATCCTCATAGACTGCAAGCTCTTGTGTCACCCCTCATCCTCATAAACTGTAAGCTCTGTGTCACCTCCCTCTCTCATAGACTGTAAGCCATTGTGTCAGCCCCTCATCCTCCTAGACTGCGAGCTCTTGTGTCACCTCCTCATCCTCATAGACTGTAAGCTGTTGTGTCACCCCCTCATCGTCTTAGACTGTAAGCTCTTGTGTAACCCCTTCTCCTCATAGGAGTAAGCTCTTGTGCACCCCCTCATCCTCAGAGCTGTAAGCTCTTGTGTAACCCCTGTATCCTCATAGACTGTAAGCGTTGTGTCAACCCCTTATCCTCATAGACTGTAACCTCTTGTGTCCACCCCTCATCTCTTAGAACTGTAAGCTCTTGTGTCACCCCCCATCCTCATATACTGTAAGCTCTTGTGTCACCCCCTCATCCTCATATGACTGTAAGCTCTTGTTCACCCTCCTCATCACAAGACTGTTAGCTCTTGTGTCCTCCCTCATCCTCATAGACTGTAAGCACTTGTGTCCTCTCGTCCTCATAGACTGTAAGCTCTTGTGTCCCAGATTATTATTATTAATTTATATCAAAAAACCCATGAGGGGGCGGTTTGTTAAAGTAGGATGTTTAGGGACAGTAGTTTGTTTTAGTTCATGAATTTTTATGCAGCCAGTGAATTCATTTCAAAATGCACTGTGCCTCTATCGCCCAGGGCCTACTAAACCTGGAGCCGCCCTACTCTGGATGAGTTAGGGGTACGTTGCAAAACAATAATGTTACAGTTAATATTATATAAACAGGGGAACACAAACTAGACATTTTACGCTTGTTGCTTTCTTAGTCCTACTAATTACATGGTACAAACATACAAGCTCCAAAGACTTTTTTCATGCAAACATAGACAAAAACTTTTTCTGACACAATATATATTCTTCTACTGAATTCCTTGGTGATTAAAGGGTTTTCCAATTCCGTTAGCTTCCTGACGGCCGGACACCCCCACCCAACCACTGTCCAGCACTGTATCAGGCAAGTAGGCAGTGAAATTTAAATTTGTCATTGGGGGAAAGCAATCCAGGCAAATGGCAGCAACCTACGCCACTGGCTTGCCATTGGGACACGTGGCCACAGTAGATTAAATGCTGTTGGCAACTTTGCCAGTGGCGTTTGAAGCATTAACTCCCCATGATCGATCCTAACATGGATATGGGTCCTCTTTGGCCACGGGAGGAGGGGGGTTTGAGATGTACTCAGAGCATAACTTCTAATCATGCTACTGTTTTGCACAAGTGTATACATGTTTCTTTTGGCACAAATCAATGATACAAATTGCGAAACATCAAAATGCAAATCCAAAAAAAAAAAAAAATCTGCAGCACTTCTTCTCCTGCAGTAGAATGGACTTTATTCCTACATTCCCGAACTACCCTCTGCTGTGACCCTGCCACCTAGAGAGGATTTCAGTGGAGAAAATGATGGCTGAGATTGTGGGATAGGATGCCCAGGACGTGGTAATATTTGGCCTAAGACCCATAGAAAAGCAATGATATAAAACCTAAATATCCCTTGTGTCGGGGAGGAGGTAGTGGATCCTCTGAACCACTAAGGACGATGACAGAAGCCACACCCTGGGACGGAGTCTAAGTTGCACTTGGGTTTCACACAAGCCCACCGCAAAGCAGGATGCTACCACCAGGTCATCCACAGGCTGTGACTTGTCCGCTGTGCTGCCAAGGCCGAGGTACAGGAACGGCAGGCATATTGTAGCCGGGACAGGCTGGAGGTCAGGACGGGCAGCACGGTATCAGAGTGGGACATCGAAATAGGTCAGGCATGCAGCGGAGGAGAGTAGTCGTGAACGGAACCGGGGTCACAACGGAAAATCACAATATCACGGGCATCAGACAAAGCTTTTTCTAGGCACAAGGCCACGAAGATTGAAGAAGCAGTTTAATATATGAAAACACCCCTCACTGGGCTTAGCGACGCCCCTGCTGCTCTACAGCCAATCCGATGTGGGGAGTTTTTCATATATTTGAAAAGGTCACATGGAGAAGCTGTTCCTAATGTGGGGGGGACTGTGCTCCTCTGGGTTCCAGTCCTCGGTCCGTGCGCGCGCCCCGTATCTCGGCACGCGCTCACTGGCTTCAATATTTAAAGGGCCAGTGCCTGCTAATTGCCGCTGCCCATTTCCCAGAAGGCTTTTAAATCTGCTTTCTTCAATCTTCGTGGGGGGGAACTGCTCCTTTCCAGACCCTCCCTTTTGCAACTGCCTAGTCACAGAGCAGTGCAATGAAAGTTACAATTAACATATCTTTTTTTTCTGTAAAACCAATTTTAATACACAAACACTTTGGCAGTGCATGTACTATGATCTGTGGGGACTGGGGGAGTGCTAAAAATGTCTCTCCCTGGTGACAGGTTCCCTTTAAGTGCACAATTGTTTAAGAGAGCGCACAATCATCCATGGGATCAGGCGCCCCAGCGGTTGGACTTAATGCGTTAGTGATATATTATTCTGTGCAGTAAGAGAAGTTGTTAGATGTCGCCTCACATTGTGGAGGCAGGTACATAACCACAGGACGCACTACTTGTACAGAAGGGGAGTCCTTGCATAACCTAAATATATGCGAGGACTTCTGATTTGTCTGCCACACCCCTCACCCCCGGTACTGTATTACTTGGAGGGTCGTTGCGGCAATTTGGCAGTCAGACGGGAGGTCTTTGTATCATATTTTAGTATAAAGTAAGAACTTTCCCTTCTGTACCAGGTGTGATAGCTGCTCCAAAACTTTTTAGCAAACATATTAGGTGGAATTCATAAGGCTTGTTCACAAGGTTTGTGGTACCAACATGAAAAAGTTTCAATTACTGGAGGATGCCAGGAATTGTGATCCCTCATGCCATCTTTACACCAAGTAAGCGATGATAGCAGTATTCCACATCAGGCCAGAAAAGTTATCCACTGTATTTACAGTCAATAATCTAGCTGGGCATGATCACCTGTAGACACATGTTACTATATTGGCTACTATGTGGACACTGTGACCTTTGGATACTATGGAGCACTAATACTAAATGGGCTGCTGTTGTGGGCATTGTTCTTGTATGTATGTTTTAGCTTTGTGACTATGACTACTTTGGGGGCACTGTGACTACTGGAACTGTGACTACTGGCACTGTGACTACTGGCACTTTGACTAAGGAAACTGTGGACACAGTTTTTATTGACTACTGTGGCAGCATTGATACTATTATGGCTACTATAGGTCCCTGTATCTATTGTCTTTTGTACAGTTTGGGTAGTGTGTTACCATGTCCAGTAAAGTAAGGCCCCCTGTTACTACATAGGCTACTGTGGGAGCACTGTTACATTATTAACCTCCTGTGTGTATTTATAGCGAACTTTAAAGGGGCAAGGGAACTATATTATGCTTGTGGTAGATGGTACAGGCAGATGATGAAGCAGTGAGGAACCTAAATGTTTATATTGCTCAAACTGCAGAGACGAGTCATGACTGGAAAAGGCTGACATGGTGGCCAGGTAGAAGAAAAGCCTCCAACCAAAGGTGTCATCAATGGTCACCACATTTATGTAACTGTTGATACCCGTGAGCTCCCAATTCTGCAGCGTCTTATAGAACATCAATTTATCATCCAAAATCAGCCCCTTTATAACTGGTGCAGTATAAAGGATCTGCTTGGCTCTGGTTCTGCATCTATGGAGTACTCTTGGTTCTGGTCCTTTATCCTGCAATAAATGTGGTTATTGCTTCACTTTGCATGTGAAAAATTGCATTTCCCTTTCTCTACTTTATCTTTCTCCTTTGGTCTGTGATGACCTCTGTCTATACATCCGGGGACCTTTGCTCGCTATCTACTGTATGTGCTGGTGTACTTCTCTGACCCGACCTGATTCTTGTACTAAGTGCATAAAATTATCACAGGACACAGTAACTATTTTCATTCATAATTTATATGTCATTATATGTCATCCTCCAAATACATACCCCAGTGCAGAGAGTACAAGGCAATATTTTAATTTTACTACTTACTTCGTACTTGACCCATTTGACGACCAATTATGTGAAAAGAAACATTGGAAACATTTGCGCGCACACAGGCTGATTTTTGGCACAGAGGAGAAGCCTAGTTTTTTATCACAAAAATATATCAAAACTCCCTTCTAGCTTCCCCAACTGCTGGCTATATACTGGGACAGGGGGCTGGCTATTTACTGTGCAGGGGGCTGGCTGTATACTGGAGGATTGGGCTGGCAGGCTATATACTGGTGGGAGTGCTGGCTATATCTGGGGCAGGGGGCTGGCTATATACTGGTGCAGAGGACTGGTTATATACTGGAGGATATTGTGCTGCAGGCTATTACTCATGGGAGTGCAGGCTATATCTGGGGCAGGGGGCTGGCTATATACTGGTGGCGGGGCTGGCTATATACTTGAGGATATGGGCTGGCAGCATATACTGGGTGGGAGGTGCTGTCTATATCTGGACAGTGGGCTGGCTATATACTGGTGCATATGGGCTGGCAGGGTATATCACGGGGGGGCCGCAGGCTATATACTATGGGCAGGGTCCGGCCGGCTATAACTGGGAGGCTGTGACCAATGCATTTCCACCCTCAGCTTATACAAGTCAATGGTTTTCCCAGGTTTTGTGGTAAAATTAGGGGTCTGGTTTAATCTTGGTCAGCTTATACCGAGTATATACGTACTCGTATATTTAGTCATGGTACATATTTTTTTTATTTCGTACAAACTCATAAGGTGCGACAAACTCAAAAGTTACTTGTCCTTCTCCTACTTGTCCGGCTCCGTTCCAACGATGCAGAGTGCTCCCGTCTTCCGCACTACGGGTTGTTGTGTTGAACTATGGGGCTCATGGTGCAGAACCTGTAATGTGCAGGAAGTTCTTTCCTGTACTGTGGAAAAATGAGATTTCCGCAACCCTAGCCCCTGAAGCCAGAGCAGGGCAATTGCACTGTGTTTTTTCGGTCAACCCAGACATTCCCCTAGTGGTTTTTTGAGTATTAAGGATGGAACTTGTCAGCATAAAGATTAGAGATGAGCGAGTATACTCGTCCAGCTTGATGCTCGTTCGAGTATTAAGGTACTCCGAAACGGCTCGTTGCTCGGACGAGTATTTCCCCTGCTCGAGATCGAGCATTTAATTAAAAAAACACAGTGAAGAACAATGAAGAATAGAATAAAAACAGTGAACACAGTGAACACAGGATCATTTAGGTGAAAAACCCAGTGAAAAAACACAGTGAAGAATAGATTACAGATGTTCGGCACATCTGCTTACTGTCGGGAGATCGCGCGGAACGTGAGAACAAAATAGTAGTGAGAGACAATATATATGTGTGAAGAACACATTGAAGAACACGGTGAGAGCACAGAACAACAGGGGGCAGCACAGAGACACCGGAGAGCAGCATGGAGACATGGGGCAAGCGCGCAGCACGGAGACATGGGGCAGCGGCAGCACGGAGACATCGGCCGGGGCACGGAGACATCGGGCACGAGACATCGGGGAGCGGCACGGAGACATCAGGCAGCGGCACGGAGCGGCACGGAGCCATCGGGGCACGGAGACATCGGGCACAGAGACATCGGGGCACGGAGACATCGGGGCACGGAGACATCGGGCACGGAAACATCGGGGCACGGAGACATCGGGCACGGAGACATCGGGGGCACGGAACATCAGGCAGCGGCACGGAGCGGCACGGAGACATCGGGGCACGGAGACATCAGGGCACGGAGACATTAGGGCACGGAGACATCGGGGCACGGAGACATCGGGGCAGGAGACATCAGGCGCGCACGAGACAATCGGGCACGGAACATCGGGGCACGGAGACATCAGGACGGCACGGAGACATCGGGGAGCGGCACGGAGACATCGGGAGCGGCACGGAACATCGGGCACGCACGGAGACATCGGGGAGACTTCAGTGGAAGAAGAGCAGCGGATCCTGGGACAGCGTATCTCCCGACAAGTAAGCAGATGTGCCGAACATCTGCAATCTATTCTTCACTGTGTTTTCACTTAAATGATCCTGTGGTCACTGTTTTTATTCTATTCTTCACTGTTTTCACATCTGCTAACTTGTCGGGAGATAATATACGCGCGAACAGTGAAGAAGATCGCAGATGTTTGCATACATCTGCTAACTTATCAGAAGACATTCTTTTTCAATTAATTAACACATTTTATTCCCGAACCATGGTCCCTTTGAAAAATGCTCGAGTCTCCCATTGACTTCAATGGGGCTCGTTATTCGAGACGAGCACTCGAGCTTCTGGAAAAGTTCATCTCGAATAACGAGCACTCGACATTTTAGTGCTCGCTCATCTCTAATAAAGATGTGTATGAAATACAGTAGATCTAATGCAAGCATTTTGATTTAGTTTTCTCCTTATATGACCGGGGCCGCGGCTGACATCATAGTATACGCCGGCCGGGAGAATACCATGACAGAAGAGTAGCCGCGCTGTTCATGGGGTCCGCGGAGGGTGAGTATATAAATTAATTTTTTAATTGACTCATGATTTCTTGTTGGGTCTACTACCGTCTTCTTCAATGTTCTCCATGTCTACTTTTCTGCAGTGGTCCCTGGTTATCACCTGAAACAAAGGGCTCTGGTAGCCCTTCTCTTAGTTACTATAATAAAACAAAGAAGAAAAAAGAAAAGTAATAAAAAATTCCAGTCTTACTGTATGTGCCTCATATGGGTGAAAACTAGAATATACAAAGAAATGCAGAGATAAGTCAATGATTTCAATAATCTTTATTCAGCAAATATTCTGCAGCGCTTACTAATCATGAGGGACATATGCAAATGAGGGATAAGGGAGGGCACAAGAGTTTTACTTTCTATGAGAATTAAAGGAGGACATAGGAGCTTAAATTCTATGAGGATGAGGGGGGGTACACAAAAGCTTACGGTCCATTAGGATGAGGGTTAGATTAGAGGTATAAGAGCTTGTTTAATGGTCCCGTCAAGGGAACAGTATAAAATAATTTAACACATAAATATTCTGCTGCTTGAACCAGTCATCAGCCGCATCCTACATACAAGGTCCAAGGTAAATGTGACTGCAGAGAAGCCTAGCGTTTGCTAGCCATCTGGTGTTTGCTGGATACAGATGGGAGGAGGACACAGGATGGGTTGGTAAAGAGAGGGTTGAAGTTTTATGTAGTTAGGAGTGTGATACGTCTGTCTATACAGATGGGTATAAGAGTATGTTTTAAGCTGTGGAGGTTGGATATTAATCAAGAAAATCATTGCCGCTCAGGATACGCCCTGGAGACATGAGTGAGAGGTTCAAAGGAGATTGAAGCACAGGTTGGTAGATATACTGAAATGAGAGATGGAATATAGGGATGTGTAGCTATGTGCAGGCTTTGGGATGAGGGTTAATATTTTAAACTGAATTCAAAAGGAGACGTTCAAAAAGTGCATTGACTGGCACAGAATGGAGCATGGCACAGAATGGAGGCATGGCACAGACTGGAGGCATCCGTGTATCATTTTGTCTGAAAACAGAACAATTTAGAGGTTTCATTTGTAAGAAATGGGCAGAATAAAGTGTTTTGAATTGCAGTTGGCAAAAGCGAGCAAGAGATTGAATGTATGATGCAAAGGAGAGGTCAGAGTCCAGCACAACCCCAACACATCGGACCTGCTGCCTGAGGGTTATGGTGATACCACAGACATGAATGGAGGGGTCAGAGTAGGATCGTTAGTGATGATAGAAACACGAGAAGTTGTTTCTTGAAAGACTAAGTTTCAAGAGAGAGAGGACATGATGGGTAGAGACAGAAGAGCGGTCACTAGTGTTCTGGAGTAAGGCAGGGGTAATGTTATATGTAAAGTATATGCTGGGTGTCATCATCATTAAGATAAAAGATAATACTGGAAAATAATCTGCTGATGGTTTGTCCAACGGGACAGTATAGGGGGATCAATTCTCCATTACATATTTTACCAATTTTAAGAACTATAAAGACACAATAATATGTGTGCATGAATGTAGCAGAGCTTTCTGTGAGTATATAGCTGAGCTGTCACTGCGAATTTAACAGAGGTATTGCTGATATGTTTATGTCAAATATAGTTCTCCTGTTTTGATGGCCAAATCTTAGGTTTATCTTATAGTACGGTGTCCTGTATGCACCAAACGTGGTAATTTAAATTAATTTTAAGCTATTTAACCAGAATAATTCTTTGAGCTCCTTCAAGTAGGTTCCACATAAGTTAGGGGGAAAAAGCTTTAAGGATCTGTAGTTTGATTAGGTGCAATGTCCCTCCTTCTCCATGGGGGTCATTTGTTGGTTCACCTAAGGCTTTTTCTAGCCTGAAGGGATGGATCTCGGAAATTATGTCTAAATCAGTCCCTAAAAACATAAATGATTGGGTTGATGCAACTGTTAAGGAAAGCCAGGGAAATAACAACGGAATTTGTTAGGAGTATTGAAGGAAACTCCAACTATACTCATTTATGAGTGGCCAAATGAATACGGAGCCCAACAATAAAGAAACACAATATAACAGCGGTGATGATCCTGTAGGTCTCTGAGATCTCTGGGGTCTCTTACTTTTTCTAAGTTTGAGAAAAATGGTGACATAACTGGTGAAGATGATGAGAAAGGATCACAAACATCACAACTAACCTGGTCAACTGCACTGTGTCTTTTATGTTATAGGGATCGAAAGTAAAGGAAGAACACACCATTCCGAAAACCAATAAATAAACAAATAAAAGTAAAGCACTACACCCAGTTATGAGCAAAACCCATCACCCAAATTATCCCTGCAGTGATTTTCACTAGTTTCTGTGTCCTATGGACTTTAGCCCAAAATGGCCACATGACCGATACCCAGCGATCAATACTCATGGCCGTCAGAAGGAGAACACGGGCGCTCATGTTTAAAGTGAAAATAATATTACATATACAAAGAGCTAATCTGAGAAATCATTTTTTGGTGATAGCAAAACCACTCAGCATGCGCAGGGAGAGAAGCGCAGGACAGGAGGTCAGCGATGGCCAGGTTGAGGAACCACACGGCACTGATTGTCTCTTCATCCTGAATCCGGCAATCCAGATGACCAATCCATCCCGATAATCCCAAGGATGAAAATGATGCCGTATAATGTGAATGATACATTCTTTATCATTTCTATAATTTCATCTATATTTTCAATATCATCTCTTGTCTCATGATCTTGATATGATGACCTTAGAAGACACAATAAGGTAACGTTTATGAACATAGCAATATTATATCACCATAACGTCTCTTTGTGAACTGACTCCTATGTGTAAAATATCAGTACTACACACAGAAAATGCCAATAACAAACAATGTCAACCAAAATTTAAAGGAAATCTGTCACCACAAAGGGCATTTTTCTTCTTTACAATTCTTTAGTTTATCTCACCTAGCTCATTGCCAGAATCCTGCACTGAGTCCCAGGAAGTAGGACTAAATGGTTGTCTGCAGGGGAGGAGAGACAATAGGATGTGGGAGGGGTTGATTTGAAGAGGAGTAAGGAGCAATGCTGAAGGAGGAGGGTGTGATTGAGCAGATACCAGAGATCCCCATGGGACACAGCGCAGGATTCTGGCAGGGATCCGGATTTATATTGGGCATTATAAATACCTTTTTTGATCCTGTCGCACTGAAAAATACTAATTGTGATAACAGTTTCCCTTTAAACAGAATGGGATCAAAAATTATTTTATCACTTTTTATTATTATTACTTTATTCACATAAAAACACACACATTAACCCGAGATCGGTGTTAACCTTCAAAAGGATGGCAGCGCATGGGCGACATCCCCGTGGTCCACCAACCCAAAGAATAACGTAGACCTGTCATTTGGGGCGCACAGTGAAAGCCATAAGATCCAAGCCCACAAGAAAATGGGGCAAATGCGTTTTTTCACCAATTTCACTGTATTTGACTTGTTTTCCCTCTTCCCAGTACACGGCATGGAAGTTTACATATTTTGACACTTACATTCCCGATTGAAAACTACAGTGTATCAAAATTTTCACTTTTTAAAGAACATTAAAATAAAACTTTAAAACATTATTATGCAATCATGTAAACAAGAAGAAGGAATGTGAACATACCGATCGTTGTAATCCAGGTAGTATTAGCTGAGGTCGGTTATAATCTCCAGGATCCATTCTGAAGGTTTGTAGAAATGGAAATAAAAATATTCATTTTAAATAAAATTTACTATGTTTTATTTTAATATATATACATATATATAGATGACTATCCTAAAGGAAATGTACGAGAAGCCAAACAAGATAAACTTACTTACCTAATCCAGGCACCACGATTGTGGTATTTTCTTATATTTGTTATTGGAACTTCCTTTCTTCTAAAATCGACTTTAAAAATTATTCCCATGACCAAAGCCCCTTGTGCTTTAGCTTCACAGGCAGCTACACTGTGAAGGAGCCCCCCATTCCCACTGTGAGGGTTATATTAAGCAGAGAGAGGAGGAGGAGCTTAGAGGAGAGAGCATAATGGAGGAGGAGACAGTGTTACAGCTTGTGAAGCTGAAGCTCTCAAAGCCTCTGCTCTCACCCCAAAGCCCATATGGTTTATTAGAAAAATGTTAAAAGTTTATTTTGGAAGCAAGCGGCCGTGATGACCAATGTAAATTACCACAATCAGTCGAGTGGTGGACTGGCACAAAAAAACCTTCACCATCAAGAAGCTTGGTTAACATCCCTAACACAACTGCTACTACCTCCATTTATACACTCCTTTATCTCAACTCTCTGAACATACTAACAAATGTAAAAACGTGGCATCTTTATTCTATTTTTGATAAAATATGGCTTCACCTTTCATGAAATTAATAAACTTAATAGGCTTGAAAACTCCTCTTCACCGCTTGGTCCCCTCAGCAAATTGCCTTCATCAAGAAGGTTATGGGAGATTCTTAGGTGATGAAGCTTTTGCTTCCTTAGATCACCTTAGAAAATGGTTCCCTCACTTCTCCGTTCACTCCTCTGCCTCACTGCTCCTGCCAGCAATAACATATACAGCCCCAAGTAATCACTATATACAGTGCCCAGTATTCACTATACACAGCCCAAGTAATCACTATATACAGCTCCCCCCCCAATCACTATATACAGCTTTCCCGCAATCACTATATACAGCTTCCCCAGCAATCACTATGTACAGCTCCCCAGTAATCACTATATACAGCCCCAGTTAATCACTATATACAGCTCCCCAACAATCACTAATACAGACCCTAGCATGACTATACACAGCTCTCCAAGAATCACTATATACAGCTCCCCCAGTAATCACTATATACAGCCCCCAGGAATCACTATATACAGCTCCCACAGCAATCACTATATACAGCTCCACAGCAATCCCTTTATACAGCCCCTAGCAATCACTATACAGCCCAGTAATCACTATATACCGCTTCCCACAGCAATCACTTTATACAGTCCCTAGCAATCACTATTCACAGCCCCCTGTAATCACTATTTACAGCTCCCAGTAATCACTATATACGGCTCCTCCAGTAATCACTATATACAGCTCCCCCAGTAATCACTATATACAACCCCCAGGAATCACTATATACAGCTTCCACAGCAATTCCTTTATACTGCCCCTAGCAATCACTATATGCAGCCCCAGTAATTACTATATACAGCTCCCAGCAATCTTATACAGCCCTAGCAATCCTATATACAGCCCCAGTAATCACTATATACCGCTTCCCACAATCACTTTATACAGCCCCTAGCAATCACTATGTACAGCCCCCTGTAATCACTATTTACAGCTCCCAGTAATTACTATATACAGCGCCAAGTAACACTATAGCTCCCCCAGTAATCACTGTATACAGCTCCCCAGTAATCACTAATACAGCTCCCCCAGTAATCACTATGTTACAGCCCCCAGGAATCACTATATACAGCTCCCACAGCAATCCCTTTATACTGCCCCCTTTATACTGCCCCTAGCAATCACTATATACTGCTCCCACAGCAATCACTTTATACAGTTCCCAGTAATCACTATATATATATAAAATAACTTATCAAAATAATAACTTATTTTTGTCAGTAGATGATGGTTTTCTTTACCTTTGATTTGTTCCCCAGGATTTTCTTCCTTTGGTCAGTGAGTACAGAAGATCTTCTCTCTATCTTACCGCTATCTATACCCTGTGTATACTGTATATTTCTCTGACCCAGTCCACCCAACACTTCTACTAAGTGCATCCAATTATGGCAGGATATAAGCATTCAACTGATTCATAATGTATTCAGTTACTACAACATTATCCTAGAAAATTACTTCTAATATATGGATTTGTATAAACACATTTAACCAAGCGGATTCCTGAGTTCATCAATGAGTAAAATCTAGGATACATGAATGTACTAAATGGAAAGTTAATATTTCTCACATTGGTGGACAATGGTATTTCATGTAATGTTATAGACATTTGCATATACACTGGAGAGCAAAATGAGAGAACAATTTCTGATCACTTGATTTTTTTTCAGAAATATTGTAATTTCCACTGATCAACATCTGATGGGTGTAGGAATCTTTCAGAGAAAAAAATTTGCTCTCCTGTAATATTAGATCTCCATATGCATCACAACCACAGATCCTTCCAGGTGCTGGACAACGCCCCCGAAGAATCCTTGAAGGCAAAACCCTGTGTCGGATGGACTTGTGAGCTAGCGTCCCGCTTCCAATTTTATTGCACATTTTAAACTTATTTTTTAAAATAGTTTGATAAGAGCAATCGAAGACGAATGAGGAATAATGTGTTGGTGCTGGCCTGAACTGGGATATGGTCTCATCGGAAGGATCTGTGGTTGTGGTGCTGGACACTGACATATGGAGAGCTAATACTACAGGGGAGCAACAAGAAGTATTTTGGGAGCTCCGGCTAGAGTGAAATTTAATTTTTTCTCTAAAAGATTCCTGAACTTATATTAAGACTTTGTGGACCAGTCTTGTTCCGTGAGTAGCTCCATAGGGGCGAACTGTGCACCACGAAAAAATATTTGATAGGTGTGTAAGGGGGGCACCAGGTCCTTGAACAGTGTTTTACAAAATTACCAAATTATAAGATTATAATGACATTTTCTGCTGTCCCAGCAGTCACCAATAAGTAGGAAGTGCACAGGACTTTGCCGTGAGTGACTTCAGCACCGGCCACAGGCTATCACTGGTCTCTCACACGGATCTGCTGGGATTCTGCTCCTCTCTTCGTCTAGTCTCTTCCTCAGTTCTGTGACTGTTATGGGTTTCTTGTCCACAAGGTTTTCTTTCGGGTCTGTATCAGGACTCTGGGCTGTCCATTTCATTGTTTCAATGTTCTCTGTTTCAAGGAATGGCTTTACCCGTTTTTCTGGGGGACATTGGGCATTGTCATACTTAACACTTCCTCCACCACATTTCACTGACTTTTTTACACACTTTTGACTTAATCTTTCCCCAGTTTGTCAACGAATATAATGGTTCCCATCAGATACAAATAAATTAAACTTGCATTCATCACTAAAAGGAATTGTGGAGCACTTCTCCTCCCTCCATACAACAATTGCCTCTGCAAAGGTGGGTCTTCCTGCTAATGCGAGGTTTGGTCACTAAAAAGAGGACATTAAGTCCAAATGCTCTTAAATGTGGTGACCCTGTATAACGAGACCCAATTCAGTGCTTAACTGGCGAGAAATTTCAGCTGTCGTGAGGAAACAAGTCCCCGTGGAGATTCTCTGCATTATCTTGTCCTCTCTAGTGTTTGTCTTTTGAGGGTGACCAGCCTTCCTGGGGGTGTTGAATGTGTTTGTGATTTTGTTACGATGCAATATTCTAGAAATCACAGGCTAATAGAGTCACCCCTTTAGCCTTCATCTGGACAACCTGCTGCCGGAGGGTTTCAGAGACTGTGGCATGGCAAAGCATATTTATAAAATCAGTGAAGACTGGAAAGCTATGTCCCAGTTACATAGGGTTTGTCAGATAATTAATGAAATTAGCACCAGGTTCCCGATTAACACCAATAACTTGCATGTATCTGAAAGTGTTCTCTAAATTTAATGAGTGTCTTTTACAATTATCTAGTTTCTATTTTTATTCTGTGCTTTAGACTATATAAAATGTATGAAATAAACTTAGGAAACTGTGTGTTGTTCTCTAATTTTGATCTCTAGTGTTTGCTGCCCTACTAATATATTGTAGATCAGTGGTCCCCAAACTTTTTTTGCCCAGGGACCATCTGTGAACATACATTTTCTAAAAGGACAGGAGGGTGGGGTGATGCGGTCTGGTGTCATAGTTCCATAGACAAAAATTTATGTTTGCATTTCCCACCATAACTCCCTGTGTAGCTTATATTTTACCATTTCCTGAAGAAGCACCCCCTCCCCCACTTATATTGTCCCCCTTCCTGCAGCATGCCCCATGTCCTGTCCCTTTTCCTTTAGCTGCCATCACCCTCTTCTTTCAATATCCCATTTCCCGGTCAAACTCTGTAAAAAAAAGTCCAATACTCACCTTCCTCATTCCCCTGCAGCTGTCTTCTCTTCCTTAACTTTTCTTCCGCATTAGTGCATGACTCTATTGTCAGGAGACACAATGTGATTACATCATCACGCGCACCAACAATAGAGCAGCACATTAACATGGAAATGAAGTAAAAGAAGAGAAGACTTCTGAAGGGGAATGGGAAGGTGAGTAATGTTTTGTTTTTGGTTTTTACAGAGATCGACTGCAGCCGGAACGAGGTGTTCCACAGACCTGTCTTGGGCCATGGCAAGGTGGTTGGGGATCACTGCTGTAGATAAACCAACGATGTAAAGCATTTAACATAACTTATACAACATACACAGATAAAATTTCAATAAATTCCCTTGTGAAAGGTTGGGCTTGAGAATTTGCTCCTGCACTCCTCTTCTTTTGTTAGATTGTCTCAGTACAAGCTCCTTGGCTTGAGTTATCTTTAAATGGGAGCTTCCAAATTCTCTGTGTGTCTCCAGATCGGGGGACAGTCTAGCAAGATACAGGGGTAGCTTCGGCAGGTTGGCAGCAATTGAACCTTACAATGTTGTGTATCTAGAGACAAGAAAATTATTTAAGATTTGATTTTCTGAAGCATTGGAGAGTTGTTTTTTTTAAATTTTCACTTCTGGTCTGAACGTATGTCGCTTCCTTTATCCTAGTAGATGGTATTAAAGCACCTCTAGTCCTCTATACACAGATTTTAATAAAAAGTTCTATCTTGTTTAGTTAATTTTCTACAACTTTTTCATTAGGTTTAAAATTATCTTTAACTCTAACTGTAACCCTAATGCTAACCCTATTGCTAATGGCAAAGATTGGGGGAAAATAATTAAATAGGATCTTTTTATTAAAAAACAAAGTTTTAGAGGAAGGTGGTATTTATCACATTCCAGGACATTAGGATCAACAAAAGTTCATTCAAAGCCAATCAGGCACATTCAGATTTTAATTAAGTGGGATAAATCAGCAAAGCAGTACCAAATCAACATTATATTAGTTTATCTCTAGTTTTATTGGTTCATAATTTGTTCTTCGCTGTCAGGCTGTTTGTTTTTGGCTGGCAGGTTCTGCTTGAGATGATAGACCAAACTCTTTCCAAAAATGTCCTTTGGCCTGTATAATCTTCTTTGATTCAGGTACTCCAGTACCTCAAGTTCCTTGACCTGCACCTCTGGACCACCAAGTGACAGTAATTCTAAAAAAAAATATCCAAATCTTTGATCATCCCCCAGATCTCCATCAAATCCATCATCATCAAATGGAAAGAGCGTGGTACCACGGCAGGAGATGGTCGCTCACCAAAAATCTCAGATTGAGAAAGTAGGGTGTTAACCAGAAAGTCAGCACAGAGACCAAAGGTAACCTTAAAGGGGCTGTAGAGATTACAAGCAGAAACTGGAGTATCTGACCCTAAGAGCACAATAAGCCACAAAAAATCTATTTTTGAATCCAATCACTGGAGGCATTTGAGAGCTAACAATCACCCTTTTAGATTATTTAAATTTATTTTATTCCCGCAAAGACAATTTCTCGCCAGACCAAGCCCCACTTTATAGGAGGCCACACCCCTTTGTCGAACGAGTAAGAAAAAGTGCCAAAAATGGTCTAAAAACCTTTATTAATTTGTTGAAAGTCATTTACACAGTTCTTTTTAGAGGGGGGCCCAAATCTAAAGCAGGCGATTAATGAATTCCCCCCACTGTCATATAAAATACTATAAATTAATGATCTATTACTCATCAGAATAAGAATGTCACTTTAAGATGAAACAAAATGCTAACCTCACTCCGCAGAGACTCAAGTCACTCACATTTTATAATCATAAAACCCTTATGAAAATGAAAAAAAAATTAGGTGACTCTGTTGACCCCGACTTCTAAATATAATAAGGTGGCTCTTCTGCTCTGCCTTATAAAAAGAAGGACGTTACTCTTCTGACCTTGTCTTTTAAAGAAAATCATGTGACGCTGGGAACCTTTCATCAGGTTTTACCCCTCTAAACTATTAGTCCCCTCATGTACAGGATGGAATGTCCTTTCTAAATTCTCTCTTTTATGAGAAATCTCCTATATTTACCCACAAAATATCACAGCAAAAGTCAGACAAAGCCTGGTGTGTTCTTTAATATGACACCTGCAGGATGTTTTTAGGTGCTATGAAAAGAAGATGAGTCTTCGAATTTGTGACTGACCCGATCAAAGTTAAATGCGCCGCTTTTGATAAATTTTTACAAAAAGGCGCCAAAAAGCAACAGACCCACTTTCCTGATATATCAACCTGAAACAAGTCCAAAACCCAGAAAATGCAAAATAAAGACACACAGAATGCGTTGACCCACCTACAATGTATCCACTATGAATAATTCTAGAATGATTTTACCTAGCAAACCGAACAGGTATAAAAGTAATAAAATGTCTAAACTTATGTCTGAAGTTATTTCGATGGTTTTACTATTAATGATCAGCGTCCTGCTGTATATGGATATGGATAGAGTAAGAATATCATATACAAAATGTTACAACCTACTTATGCAGATGTATTTATTAATATATTTGTCAGGCTCCAGGGGTAGTGGACACTCTGGACCACCTCGGATGACGACATAAGCCGACACCTGGTAGCGGAATCTACACAGCACACGGTCCTCACCAGAGCCCGCAAAAAAGCAGGTTGGACCAGCAGGTGGTACCACCAGGTCGTTCCACAGGCGCGACTTTGTCCACAGTGGCTGCCAAGGTTCAGGGTCAGAGGCAGAGCAGAAGGTCAGGAATGGCAGAGGAGGAGCGTAAACGGTAACAGGTCCTGGGTCACAACAGGAAATCACACTAATCACAAAGATGATGGAAACAAGCTTTTTCTAAGGCTGTGAGGCACAAAGATCCGGCAGGGTCTCTGGAAAAGAGACGACTACGAGGGGACATGATTAATTTATATAAATATATGAATGGTCCATACAAAAAATATGGTGGTAAGTTGTTTCAGATTAAATCAAATCAAAAGACGAGGGGGCACTGTCTCCGTTTGGAGGAAACAAGGTTTAATCACCAGAGGTGACAGGGCTTCTTTATTATCAGAACTGTCAATCTGGTGAATAGCCGAGCTCAGGTGCTGGTCACAGCAGGGACAGCAGAGAGCTTCAAGAAGGGTCTAGATGCCTTTTTACACCTAAATAGCATTGATGGTTATGTTATATAGAATTGTTTCCCCTAAATCCCTTCCTCATCCAATTCCTTCCCTTCCTTGTCTGAACTTGATGGACGAATGTCTTTTTTTCAACCGTATAAACTATGAAACTATGAAGGGTGTGCAGGAAGAGGCCAGTTTAAATAGTATTCTGGGAAATGGCCAGCGCCAAGTAACGGCATGCCTGCCCTTTAAATCTGCTGAAGCCAGCGCGCGCCATAGGCGCCCGCATGGCTGACGGGCTGGAGGCAGGAACGAGGACTGGTCTGGCTCTGCGCAGGCAGGCACAGAGGGGCACAGGTGAGCCCACGACCCGTGATATAGGTCGCGGGAGCATATGTGACAATATAGTTCCACAAAGAATACTGAAAAAAACCTTTTATTTGATGTTTCATTTATAGTTTTCATTACTTTTTTCTGATCTTCTTCCTTTGGTCAGTAAGTGCAGAAAATCTTCTGACTATATTCCGGAACCTTCCTGTAATATATATAATGTATCATTCCCTGCCCCAGTCCATCTGATGCTTCTACTAAGTGCAAACAATTATCACATTGCAGAATAATTATTCTTATTCATTATGTATTCAGTTTATACAACATTTTCCGTTATTGTAAAGAAAGGAAAACACTTTTAAACTATTAATTTGTGTATCTAGTCAGCAAAAACACATCAGAAAGGGAGCTCTTTCAGACCTCCAATAAGTCTCGTCTGACATGGTCCCCAGTAATACCTCACCATGCCTTAGTGCATTCCTGTATAGCATATGACAAGGTGCATCATTTCAAAACCACGGACCAACATTAATCCGGACAGTAAGGATAAATAGGGTGGATCTCACCAGTCTTCGATGCTCCGTTTCCTGGTCGAGCGGTACTGGTCCGGAGGTACAGGACCTATTAAGCCCTACAAACGCTTTGTATCCTGACCCCGCAATATTGCTCCCGCCCTGACAAGGACGGTCCCAGTAATGTCCCTTTCAGACCCTGATAGTCCCTAATATGTAACCCCTACGCGTTTCGTACTTCGTGTGACGCACTCATCAGGGGAATAAAGTAATGTAGTGGGCTATGCAGTCTTGATGCTAAGTTTGGCTGCAAAAGCTCCACATCAAAGGGTTAAAATGAATCAAAAACGAGCAGTGGCCCGTATAATAGAAGTTATACTAGTATGGTGGCTAGATGTAGTGTAAAATCATTAGAAAAAATTCCACTTACAAATAAGTCCATAATAAAGGTACAATCTTAAAGTAAGTACACCCCTCACTCAGGCGGTCCTGAGGCTCCGTCTTTTGAAAATTGGAGGTTATAGGTTGGAACTGGTTGAACTGGTTATAAAAATTAGGTAATACGAAAATTATTGTTTTAAAGGTTTAGGTAAGGGGAATAGTTGGTTTAAGCAGTTGGGGTTTGGTCCGGGGTGCACTCCATTTTTTGAGGTAGAATTGTGGCTCCTCACTCAGCCCATCGACAAAAGTGTGTAGGATTGAGGGTGAGTAGGGGGAAGGAAAAATGGAAAATGGAATCCTGGGTTCAAGTCCCATTCAGGTCAAAATCTGCAAAGAGTTTGTATGTTCTCTCCGTGTTCGCGTGGGTTTCCTCCCACACTCCAAAACATACTGGTAGGATGATAAGATTGTGAGCCCCATTAGGGACAGGGACCGATTTGGCAAACTCGGTGAAGCGCGAAGTAATCTGTGTGTACTATATAAATAAAGAATGAATGTTATTATAATATGTGCTTATGCAAATGTGGTTTTGAAAATGATTGTATTAATTACCTTTTATTTGTTTTTAAATGTAGAAATAAATAAAGTTAATTTGTTCACAGAACTGATGGGTATTAGCAAAAATGGCAATTTATGGCCAATAATCCATTGGCCCCTCCCTCTTTTGTGTGTAATTTAGACATTAATGGCTAGGTTTTGAATTATTTTGAGGACAACAAATCTACACCTGCACACAAACTTATGGGGGCCATTGACGTCTCAATGCACCCACTCATGGTGCGGTAAGCACACACTGTCATATTTTACCATAGCTCAATTCCTCCTCCCCCGCTGTTAATTCCCTTTTAGGTCAGGCAAAATCACCATGCTTGTGTCGGTGAACACAAACCCGCAGTAATTTAAATGCTGCTGCCAGCACCGATCGCAGGTGTTTCTGGATGGAGTCTTGAACCCAGACCAGAACAGGTTTTAAAAATTCTTTTAACAGGTCCACTCATCACTAACCATAAGATATTTCCAAAAAAGGGTGTAGTCACTTTTGTGAGATACTGCTATTCTATTCTATTTTCTATTTTTATCTTTGTTATTGATTTACTTTATTCACTACCTAAAGATACACATCCCGTTTGATTGCTCATTATAACACCCTGTATTAAGGAGAGCCATGGGGTCCTAGATCAGTCCCAGGGTTGCAAGTTTTGCACCGAAAATGCTGCGGGGTCCTGATAGAGCAGGGAATACCCCTGCAGGCATTAAAATTCCACGGTCAGACAATCTTGATTGGAGCTTGCTCCAACCGTGCATGTTACACCGGACTGACAGCTGTAAGATAAAGCTGACACTCCGGATTTTCTGATGCCGGTGGTGATGTTTTACGGATTCCGGTGTGGAGCTGAAGTGGCAATGGCTGCATGATGTTCTTGAGAAAGGGGGTGAGTAAATATTATTTAATTATTTTTGCATTTTTTTATTTTTTTTTACAGTTTTTCAGCAACCCCCTCCCAGGGTACTAAAACCCTAGTGGGTCTGATTGTTCCTACAATATACTCCAATCCTGTATAGCAGTATATGGCAGCTTTGTTATAGATCTTTTACTCTGTACTAGATTTTTTTAAAAATCAAGAAGTTAAATATTAAATATATCAAATGTAGACTTTAAGGAAACCTCCCATCAGGGATGCAGTGAGATATTCCTGATGGTAGACATCTTTAGACAATCTAAGCTGCTTTAGATAAACTTTTACCCTTACGTAACTAAAAACTATGCTTCATGTAAATTAACTTCACAGGTTACTGGGGCATGGAGTAGCCTGGCTGAGTACCGGGGCTAAGGCTATACCACGCCCCAGTAGCCTCTGAAGTTAATTTGCATAAAGCATAGATAAAGTTTTAAGTTAGTTAGTAGGGTTAAAAGTTTAGCTAAAGGCAGTGTAGATAAAGGGATCTAGTAATAGGATATATTACTTTGGCTCCGGCCTCTTAATCTATCTGGTGGGATTCTGCGCGTGTTTATTTCTATGCCAGGCCCTTTTCACATGTGAAAAGTCGCCGGCTGCGCCAACTGCACAGGGTTGGGACAGTAATGCCCCACAGTCCCGCGCCCTATGCTTGGCTCGCCACGCCCCCCCCCCCCCATTCAAACCCCACTGCTGTGAAGGTGGCAGATTGGGGTAAATAAACGCAAGTGCTAGCAATAAGCAATAAGCTAGGATTTGCGATTATTTCAGTGCCTTTATGCCACTGACGTCGTATAGAGGCCTTGTTAAGTATGCCCCAAAGTATCAAACATACAGTATAATACAGAGAGAAGGAAGAGCCACTATCGACTGCAGATGTAGCAACATTTCAATTGAGTTTTTTACTTTGTCAAAAATGAGAAGAATGAGTGGTGAACAATGGGAAGTGTCAAGTCTTTGCTACATCTGTATATAACAATTGGTGGGTTGGGTAATTGTTTTATGTTTGCCATGACCTCTTTGACCCGATGGTGACAGAATGAGTATGGACCGAACGTTATAGTCCGAAATGCGTCATCAAATCCTCTTTCTCCTGTAATATGATCACACATGTTTTCAACTATGACTTAATAAAATTAATTTTTAACAATTTTTTTCAAAATGTTTTCAATGTTGGGGCACTGGAGCTATATTCCTATATTTTTCTTTGCTTTATTGCATCTTGACTCTTGACCTGCATCTCGTACTGCCAGTGCCCCTCAACTGGTCTTCAGAATCAAGATACTAAGTGATGGTATGATGAATATTTCTGATATGATGATGGTAAGCCTGATCCTCATACAAAATGTATTTATGTCAAACAGGATATCTAAAATCATTAGAAGTGCTCTCAAAAAAATATTTTTTTTTTTAACTTACTTTTAATATTTTTTAGTTCTTTTTCACATTTTTTATCAATTACAGAAAAAAATATTGTCATCCAGCTGTTCTTATATACAGTGATGTCATGGTGAGCCCCATAAAGTTCCTGTTCCTATCTATCTCTATATGAGGACATGAGAAGAAGCAGAGGATACCTCTCTTATGTCTCCTCTACACCGAGAACGCTCATGATGTCATTGCTGATGTCATGGAAATCTACAGCATCTAACCACATGCATGTTTTTTATAGACAACGTTTTTCTGGTAATGGCCCTACTTGCTGAAAGTCACATTACTCACCATGTAAATTAAAGAGATGCTAAGAATTGTGTCATGAAGAGATTAACTATCAGTAGTGTGTTCATGGTCTTCTTCTTCATGGGGGTCATCTGGATGTTCACTTAAGGCTCTTTCAAGTCTGATGGGGATGGATCTCAGAAAACTGTGTCTAAAATCTTGACCCATAAAAACATAAATGATTGGGTTGATACAACTGTTCAAGTAAACCAGACAGCTAATAATAATATCCAAAATCATAAATTGAAGGACATTTACATACTCCACAGGTATTAGTGGCCAAGTGTAATATGGAGACCAACAGATGAAGAAACACAATATAACAGCGATGATGATCCTGTAGAGTCTGTGAGATCTCTGGGGTCTACTACTATTTTGAATTTTTAGGATAATGGTGACATAATTGGTGCAGATGATGAGAAACGGGATCAGAAACATTAGAACAAATCTAATTAACTTAATGGTCTTGGTTGTACATTTACTGTATATATTGTCAAAACTGAAGCAGAAAGGCATTACTCCAGTCCAAATGAAGCTCAGCCCCCAGATAATTCCTGCAGTGATTCTCGCTAGTTTAAGTGTCCTATGGACTTTAGCCCAAAATGGCCACATGACCGATACCCAACGATCAAAACTCATGGCCATCAGGATGAGAACACTGGCGCTCATGTTTATATTGAACAGAGTTATGTTCAATGAGCAGACAATTTCTGATGATAATGACGATGAGCACACGTCGTCCGAAGCCCAGTCTGCGATTATCATCGGAATAGAAGCGCAGCACAGGAAGTCAGCGATGGCCAGGTTGAGGAACCACACGGCACTGATTATCCTCTTCATTCTGAATGCGGAAATCCAGATGACTAATCCATTCCCGATAATCCCAAGGAGGAAAATGATGCTGTACAACATAATAGCCACAGTCGTTAATATGTCCATCTCGTTAGATCCACCTTGTGGAATTGTGATGTTTGTCCCATAGTCTTCATTACACAACCTTAGAAGATATAAAAGGTTAGAAGTAAGACCTAAGATTTTATATTCTCCTCCATATAAAGGAGACACGGTGCAGATTTTTGCCTGAAAAGTCGCAAAAAAAAAGATGATACATAAGGCAAAGTTACATAAGGCACTGCACAAAGAGCAGGTCAAAGAGTATACTAGAAAAGACAGCAGAACAACAAAAGTCTCAAAAATTTAAGAAAAAAACCAGCAGAAATTTTTCCAAATAGGTTATGGGTCTTAACTGAACTGGAGCCACTTTTTGTGGCCAAGTTTACAATATGTCATGTCCAGAAATGTCATATCTTTAAAAATGTGTCCCTAGTTGACCAAGTAAACAGTTTTTTTTTCATTTTGAATAACTTAGATTAAATTGTAAGGAAAAACTATCAAAAAAAAAAAAAAAAATGTTTCCATACTTGTCGATGGGAGTATATGATATTCATTGTCTATTATACCTGATTGTTTCTTATGTTATACAGTATGATAATTATCAACTTACCACTTTAGGTAATTCAGAGTTGTATCAGGTGAGGTCAGGTTATGTTCAGTGGGATCCATTCTGACACGTTAACAGCAAATAAAAAAAAAAAAATCAAAAACAGATTGCAATATAATTTTAGTTTCTCACACATTAATGCAGGAAATTACTCACTGCAGCATAGTAACACAAATAATATTATTTTCTACCGACTTGCTTAGCCAAAAGGAAAATATAAACAGACACAAACACATATGATAATGCAAGAATGGGTGGATGGGGCCAATTTTGATATCCAGTATTATTAAGATTAAGATTATGTAATCTTAAAGGACAACTAACAGTTAAACTAGCCCTCACTAACTAAACATATCTTTGAAAACTGCTCTTCTACAGCAGTTAAACTATCCCTATATTGTTCCTCCCCATGCCTGAAATGTTCCACAGTCCATTTTTAAAGTTAATTCACAATCTATACAAGTGACCCTGTGTGAGTCTGATAATTGTCTTTCCTCTGAGATGAGTCCAACATAGTCATGCCCCTTCTGCTCTGCCGCACACCCAGCTCATCCCCCCCCCCCCTTCATTACAGTATCGGTTCAGCTGCATATTCGGGAAATTAAAACTATTGTAACCGATATTATGCACTGATTTCAGTCCCTGGATGAATGATCAGTCAATGACATGACACTTTTCACATTGACTGATCACCGACAATGTTAATCCAACCTAAAAATTATCTTCCTACATTAGCCTTGGAGCAAGCATTAGCTTTAGAGACTTGAGTTAGGGCTCTTTTACATTGCCGTTGTTTTTCTCATTCATGATTCAGTAATTTCCATGAAATTTTTTTTAGAAAAACATTTTAGAACCTGTGTTTTTTTCAAGCAGATCACAAAAGACAATAGAAGGTTATGGGTCCGCCCAAAAAAAAAAAACAACTGATGACAGATGTGTTTATTTTTAAACTGATAATGGTAGGGAACAGGTGTTATGTTTTCTAACCAATGTTAAAATTTAATTTTTTTGTGGATGTAAAAAAAATAATAGAAGTATAATGGACGTAAAGAAACGTCCATTGCAGACAAAAAAAAAATGGAAGCAAAATGGAAACAACACGTAATGGACACATAATGGACACGTAGCATGAACTGATGTAGAGATACTTATGATATGATAAACTTCTTTCTGAGCCAATAGTTATAATTAGTTGCCAGTCAAATTAGAGTTGATACATTTCTCCTTTGAGTCAGAGATTTCAATTTCAATAATAAAGTTCAATAACAATTTCAATAATAAAGTTCTCTTCAGGAATCTTCCATAGGTTTAATCTTAAAGAAGGAAACATTTCCAGCACGAGCAAACTAATAGTTTTCTTCCTACAGATAGAATCAGTGAACAGAGTTGTCAAGTTCATGCTCAACATCTACACAACGACAGCCCTCATACCCACAAAGCACGTAGGAACAAAAACTAATCTATGAGTAAAAATAACCCGAATTTGTAAACCTTGGTGCCTCTAGGGAGCGCTAACAGATACCATGCACAACTCGGAAAATAAGTGCAACCTGACAATGTGACATTGTTGAGTTACTAAATGTGAAAAAGTGGGTTTCTTATACAATAAGCCAAACCTATTGCAAAACACATTTGGGATCATTATAGAACAATATGCCCCATCCTATATCTATTAAAGGAAAAAAAAAACTTTATGGGGTAACGCTCCCACCACGGAGAATAAACTTGATGCATCACATCCCATTCACCCCTTAAATCAAGAAAAGTAATAATAAAGTTACCTACAGAATGATACAGAATTGATGTTGCATCTAATAAACAAATCGGATTCCCATAATTCTCATCCTAAAAAATGTCTGGAGATACAAAAAGATCTCATTCTCATTAAACAATGTGAGAGAGTAAGGAAATAAGTGAGAAACTACTCACCACAGCAACAGCTACATCTATGGGCTAGAAGGGAAGTCTGGGGGAATGATAAATACATTTATAGAATGAGGTCAAAGGTGAAAAAGAGGCTTGGGAAGAGAACGAGCGTAATGAGGAAAATGATAAAATTAGAGAAAGGGGCTGGATGTGAGTAAATGATTTAGACAGATGATTTAAAATTAGAACAAACGCAAAGTCAGGGGAGAGAGGATTGGATTAGTTGCAGTTCACGGCCGGTATTCAATCCCCACAAGATGTAGAAAATAAAGCAGAGTTCTATGACATCACAGCAGTGTTGAACAGACCCAAACTTCAACGTTTGAGTTTGTAGTGAAATTTGCCGGTCCAGGTCTACCAGACTTGACCTTTAACTTCATTAGAACTGGCCACTAGCAGTTAAACCAGTTGTGCGAGTGAGGATCGTCGCCCCCCAATGACATCATTGGGAGCGACAACCTCTTCCAAAGGGCCAGCGTGCAGCACTGCATACAGTGGTGGCAATTAAACAGTTAACACAAGCAAACCATGTCAGCACCGATTGATGGTGTTACTGGTGGGGGTTAGGGTCTGGGCAAACCCAATTTTTCATTGGTCCACTCATCACTACACCACAGTTTGTCTTTTAGTCCTTTTGAAATCAATTATCAAACTTTCTACTTGAGCAGAATTTAAGACGACGAGTGAATCTTCTGCAACTACTCAAAAGGGTTTCCATCATCACAACCAAGAAACCCTTCTAGACGATTCTACAATGTTATCCCCCGACCACTGAAAAACAATGGAGAACGTCGTCTCCTGTACCATTACTATGGCAGAATTTTGTAGACGCTGGGTACATCTTCTCCATTCTTTTATGTTTCTTTGATATGTTTATGTATCAACAGATCAAAATAGATCAACTACATGAATACAGCAAAGAGATCATTCTGAACGTCAAGACCATTTACTAGTCTAAAGTGAATATTTTGTAAATGTAACCTCATTTATGTCACCTGTGGATTTACAATAGAAATTAGTGAAAAAAAAAAAATAATTGCATTTATTTATTTATTTATGTATTTTTACATAAATTTACTTTTTACCTAGGGAACCAAAAAGTCTGCATCTTCATTGTACAAATCCTGTGTTCTTTTTGTGAAGGCCAACGGACATATGTAGCATTTATTTAACTCTCTCTGTTCAGGATGTTCGGGGTTCAGGGTCATTCTTGCGAATGTCTATTGACTCTATTAATTTAGAATCCATTAACTTATGAAATTAATTACAGTTACTTATCTTGAAAGGTGACATTTAATTGTTTTTTTAATACATAATTTAATTATTAAGGATTATACAATATTTTTGTATCTTTTATAAGTCAAAAAACTTCTAAAAACTACACGCAATCTACATAAAAGCAAAAATGAAGTCACACTCACCTGATGCGCAGCTCTGAGCTATCAGTACATAACATATACTGTAATACTCCCCGAGACTATAGCGAGGGTCCTCTATATAGACAGCTGTATGTGCTATGGTGAGACATGAGGCTTACAGGTAAGATGCCTGAACATCTGTGAAGACAAGGAGTCTCACATTGTCTTTTCTTTCTTCTATCATATCGACTACAGGGTAAGAGAGAATAATGATGTTCTGCTGGTTTTGGTATAATACTGTGATGGGGCTGTATTCTGTTGGCCGTCTATCAAGCTTTGCATGACTCATTGGTTGATTAGATACCAAATAAGTAAAAGTACAATCCCCCCCTCCCTTCTGTTGATAGAACTATTTTGCGTTCACAGCGAATCTCTGAGCTCCAGACATGTGCAGCGAGTCATTGATGTCCATAGCCCAGAGATTTCAGATAAGTGCTTCTCCTGAAGGTTAGGTTGGATTAAGGAGGAAGGTCTGACAAGAAGCAATCGACTTTTAGTATGAGCCAATGGGTACTCAATATCTGTCTGACTTGGGCTGCAGGTGGGCTGTGGTGGGCTGCATTGAAATTGGTAATGAAGTTAAATTTGAATGCCTATGCTTCAATAACATCCAACATGGCATCGCCATATTCAAAAGCAGCACCACCCAAGAGATCTTAACCCTCAAGGATGCCCAAGACTGTTCATCTAATTTTGTTATATACCTTCTAGAATGCAGGTTCAGCCTTTATACAATCGAACATTACAACAGAGGATCAACAAACATCAGCAAACACCGGCAAACATCGGCATAGCACCAAAAATTGGTGACCTTCACGAAAGCGTCTCAAAACATCTCACTCTGAAACACCAAAAAGATTTCTCCTTTCGACCTGGTTGAACTAATTCCCAATACGGTTAAAAATAGAGTCCATTCTCTAAAATCAAAGGAACTTTTCTGGATTTATAAATTCTAATATCTCCATCCTGAAGGCCTCAATGAGTCCTTAGAACAACTACACTGATGTCCTTGTTCTCTATTTATTCCCTCATTGATGTACACACTTCATAAATCCATGAAAATAAAAATTCCCCCCCTGACTTCACCTCCGCCTCCTTCTATGTCTGTACCGATTGTCTCACCATTATATTTTTGTTTGTTTCTAATTTTTGTTTCCATCTACTAGACTTGGCCATGTATTTGTAATTTTTTGACATTTTCTTTGTATATGTATTGCTTATTACACTATTCTGTATTTATTGCCATACTGTCACATTTGCCCCCCGATCCATGACACGGATCGCGGGAACACCTGTGTCCCTCTGCGTCGCCACCGGTCCCCATCTATCTCTCCACGATCCCGATATCTTCCCGGGAAGACCACGCGCGTCTCCACTCCCTAGGGCGCACACGCGCCGGCACTCGGATATTTAAAGGGCCAGTGCGACACTGATTGGTGCTGGCCACTTCTGGGTTTTCCTTGAAGGCCGGCTGTTCCCATCATTCCCTGCCGGATCTTTGCTTTTCAAAGCTTCCCTGTGTTCCTTGCGGTATCCCTGTTCCTTGTTGATCTCCTGTTGTGACCTCGGACCTGACCAAGTCGCACAGTGACTCAGATGAAGAAAAAACATTCCCCTGTGATTCTTCTGGCAAGGTGACAGGAACTTCTTAAAATATTAGCTAGACTTCTGTGGGAACCTGTCATTAGATTTAATGCTGAAAACTCAAGGACAGGTTCCCTCCAAATATTGTGAAAAATGTTGCAGCAAAACTGAGAAATCTTGACTGTGATTCTCTTTTCTTATTTTTAATTTATTATTAAATTTAAATGTAATTTAAATTAAGTTCACGTACGTTTTTATACTTTTCATCAATTATTTAATTTTGTTTGCATTACATTTAGCTTATTTTAAATAAAAATGTTTACATCTTTGTAGGTTTTCTTGTAGTATATGAATAATGCCCTATGACTAATCTTCAAGCCTTGATGAGATATGAAGGAAATTAAATTATGTTTAATAGGAAAACTTCAAAGTTCTTAGTTTGGAGTAGTGATTGATTTTTAAAGTCTAAGCAAGAAAGACATGAGATGAAATAATCATGCTGGTGTCCAAACACATTTCTAATCAAGACCAATTTCAACAATGATCAGAAGAATAGAACAAATTTGTGGGTTGTATTTATTATTATTTTTTTTATTTATTTTTAAATATTTTTATTGAATTTTCATACCATAACAAAGGTATTAACATACAAGAAAACTGATAAATCTTGACAACTGTGATTCTCTTTTCTTATTTTTAATTCCAAGTAAGTTCAAGTAAGTTTTACACTTTACATCAAATATTTTATTTTGTTTGTATTAAATTTAGCTTATTTTAAATAAAATAATATAATATAATTTTTTATATTTTTATTGAATTTTCATACCATAATAAAGGTATTAACATACAAGGTACACGACCCAGTGGGCCACAATTCGTTATCTACAAATGAGCAGCGAACGAAATTCAGCCGGGATATACAGTTCACAGTTTTCTTGTTAGTTGATGTTGCTCATTTGTTCCAGTCCCAATGGGGTCCCCTTCAGGTCATGGGCAAGGGGGCCAGTGTTTTCATTTTTTTAACCTTTATGTTACTGAAAAGAATTTAACTGTTCCTCTTAAAAAGTTAACACTGTTTTTAGGGCAAGGTCAGAGGTAAAGGGAGGGTAGACAACTATCCAGGGCACCACCTCGCTTCATGGAATGGAAGGAATTTTCTTGTGTTTTTATTAAACTATTCATAACATGAAACAATTGCTACAAATCTTGTTGATGTTTTTTTTTTTTTTTTACTTTCACACTTGCGTTTTTCACACGCGTTTTCTGCACGTGCTTTTGACGGGCAGAACTTACATTGCACTCTGACCTATTGTAATCAATGGGTCTTTTCAGACTTGCATTTTTTTCACGTGCACGTTTTTTTAACGCGCGTTTAAATTTCGACATGCTCTACTTTTGCAGGTCACGTGCGTGAAAAACGCAGCATACAAGTCTATGGAGATGCATCAAAAACGCATTGCACTCTGAGACACTTGCAAGTGCAATGCGTTTTTCACGCATCAATTGCCATAGAAAAGTTAGAGCTCAGTCCTGAGTCCATTTCACGTGCATTTTCTGCGCATGAAAAACGCATTGAAATTGCATTGAAATTGGATTGAAAACGCGCGTGAAAAACTGAGACACTGAACAAACTCTGACTGAAAACTGATTGCACTCTGATGCAAAATGTGCGTTTTTCACTGACCAAATCCTGATCGCTCCCTGATCAAACTCTGACGTGATCTGCAACGCAAGTGTGGAAGGGGCCTAAGTCTACAGTTTTTTAATTCCCTTATATTACAAGATAATCTACAGGTTGATGTTATTTCCTAGTCATTTAAAGGCGCTGTTTTTAGTACAAAAAGTTTAAAGCAAAATGTAAAACTGTGTTTCTGTAGTTTGTTAGAAAACACTCTAGATTCCAAATGTATAGAAGTCCGGGTTTATTGATGTAAATAAAGGAACATATTTGGATGACTTGATCTCATTCCTTAAAAATAATACTGAGATCAAACAAAGATTTGATATATGTACCACATTCTGACTATATAAGATTTGCCACTAACAATCGTCACAGGAGGTCATTTTCTGTATCACCATCGTTTCAGTATTCCTGTTGGGGCTACAAAGTGTTTTAAGATTATTTACGATGAGTCATGAAAATTAGTTTTTGGTACTTGAAGCCAAACACTCATTCCCACCAATAACATAAACGATCGGTGCTGCCACTGATTGTGAGTGTTACCCTTTAAATTCATGCTGCCATTTTACTTGGGATTGTCCCTCCCATGAAATCCGAGGAAAAATTGCGGAATTTGAATGCCAGTGTTTAAACGGTTCCCATTTTTCCTAGTGTCATCCTTCTCAAATTGTTACCGGTTGGGTGTTTGAGCCCGAACGCTGGACAATGTTTGCAACGAACCCGAGACCTAATTTCCCTATTTAACATATGGACACAATGGGGCATGTTTATCATATGCAGCATTTTTGCAGACTTTTCACATGTGATAACACCCAGTGCCGACCCACTCCCGGCCGTCCGCGCCCTTCGCTTGGTCAGCCATGCCCCCCCTCACACCTCTTCACTGATGTGGCACAGAGGCCCTGATAAATATTCCCCAATCTTTCTGATACCTGGGGCTGTAATTAAAAGATTCCAGAAAACTATGTGCCACTGTGTATCATTAACATTATGAAAAGTCAACCTAAACTTTGCTAAAAAAATTGTGGGTAGGGTATTTATGTTTGTTATACCCTCCTTGACATGTCGGTGATGTTACATATGTTACATATGTTACTGTAACAGGAATCCATAATGCAGAAAGAAAAAATGTATTTGGATCATTTCCATGACAGAAAAGTTATTATTTAAGACCTCTCTTTGGAAAAGGATGAGTGTCGTTGGTAGGAGATGATCCTGATTATGGCACTCAATACAGGATCTCATCATTCTCACAGGATCCGTTCCTTAGAATGGAGTCATGAAGATATTAAACACCAGTAGTAGAGAAAGGTTCACGAGCCTCTCCTCCTCTGCAGGGGTCATCAAGATGTTCACTTAAGGCTCTTTCTACCCTGGAGGGGATGGATCTTATGAAACTTTGTCTAAAATCTTGTCCCATAAAAACATAAATGATTGGATTGATACAACTGTTAAGGTAAACCAGCCAGTTCATGATAATATCTACTATCCTTAATTGAAGTAAATTAACATAATCCACATGTATTATGGGCAAGGATTGATATGGAGCCCAGCAGAAGAAGAAACCCAAAATAACAGCGGTGATGATCCTGTAGGGTCTCTGACATCTCTGGGGTCTCTTACTTTTTTTAAGTTTGAGGACAATGGTGACATAACTGGTGAAGATGATGAGGAAAGGGATCACAAACATTATAACAAACCTGATTAACTGAATGGTCTTGGTTTTCTGTATGTCAAAATTATAATCAAAAGCAAAGTAATAAAGCATTATTCCAGTCCAAATGAGACTCATCACCCAGATAATTCCTGCAGTGTTTCTCAATAGCTTCTGTGTCCTTTGAACTTTAGTCCAAAATGGCCACATGACCGATACCCAGCGATCAATACTCATGGCCGTCAGGAGGAGGACACTGGCGCTCATGTTTAGATTGAACAGAATGATACTGAACAAGCAGAAAATTTCTGATGATAATGACGAAGAGCAAAAACCAACAGAAGCCCAGTCTGCAATTAACACAGGAATAGATGAACAGCACAGGAAGTCGGCGATGGCCAAGTTGAGGAACCACACAGCACTGATTGTCTTCTTCATCCTGAATCCAGCAATCCAGATGACTAATCCATTCCCTATAATCCCAAGTGCAAAAATTATGGTGAAAAACACAATACCCAGAGTGTTTAAAACGTCCATCTCATGAGAATTGCTTTGGGAAGTGTCTGTATGATTTATCTTTGGGCCTTCATTCCTTGACCTTGAAGACAAAGATGGGTTAGAAGTTAGACTTAAGAGTTTATGCACTCCTTAACATTAAGGAAGGAAGAGTTGCAAATTATGGATGTCTCAGGATTGAAAGGCTTGTCAATGGTTTGTAAACGATGACATAATAACAAAGTATTCAAAGCATCTTCACCTATTTATGTGGCACATACCATACAGACATTCCTTCACTTCCACACCTTGGACTACTATCAATAAAGTTATAATTCTTCAAGGAATGATCTGTTTTTCTAAATGTTATTGGGGAAATCATAACACTCCATTATTGGCAGTTTTCTGTACAATTGTCCTACCAGGTGTGTTCAATGGGGACAAGTCTGAAGATGCTGAAGGCTCTTATAGGTTTCTCACGCTAGTATGAGCCTTTGATTCTTGGGTTGAAAAGGGAGTCCTGTAACACATCTCCTCATCTGAATACATGTAGCACTGAGTTTTGTATCTGAGATGATGACTAAAGGGTTTATTAATAGTTCTACACAACATCATAATCCTGGGAGTAGAACCAATGTGATGCTCCCTCGAGAAGGCCTCATTAATTGATGCAGTGTTATAAATTTCTGACTGTAAACTGGGGAACACTCAATATGGAAAGTGTGGCTAATTTGTAAGCTGTCTCTTCTTTTGGATTATTTGACCAGTGATACTTAGATTGGATTCATCTGCAATGTGTAGAGCAAAGGATAAGTTGCTGCCAGTTGTAACATAGTCAAAAAGAATAAGTCATGAGCCCAAACTACATCTGGAGAAGTTTTTGTGGCCATGTTTATATAATTTTCATAACACTCCCCAACACAATATTAAAAATCATCTCAAACAGTGGATAAACTTATATGTATCCCAGGACCCTGTCCCATGTTGCACATGTTCACCATTAATTAAATGTAGCGCAGCACCTCCATTGACATAAATGTAGCATAGCAGTGCCCCCCCCCATTAGTTAATATTGAGCACAACAATCCCCCCTTATTAATTAATGCAAAGGTCCCCCTTATTTTCTAGGACAAAGGTTGCAATGAAGATGACCTGATTTTATGTTAAACAATAAAGTACAAAATAAAGATGAATATTAACATACCAGTTGTGGTAATCCAGAGTTATATCAAGTAGGGTCAGGTTATCATCAGTAGGATCCATTCTGACTCTTTTTCTAAACAGCAAGTAAATAAATGAATAAATAAATTATCAAAAAACTAATAACTGTGCACCGAGAAATACAGGACATCATGTACTATGGAAGTTTAACACAAAACAATATTATCTCGGAAACTGCTCATCTGTTGACATGCAAAGCCAAAGAGAAAGAGATGCAGACATACAATGGTGTAACACTGGGTAATGAGGCGGGGATGCCTATTTTGATATCCTTTAAACAGGTCCTAGATCTTTATATCCACTTACCTCATAGTAGAGATGTTATCTGACTTTGTGTTACTTTTTGACTCTAAGTGCTTTAGAAAAGTGGTATTAGTCCAAGAATGTGTTATCTTCAAGAATTGAAGGAAACCAACTACTACAAAAATGTAAAAAAAAATTATTAATGTGTCCCTAATCTTGACAAGCCCGCATGGGAGAGGGAGGTTCAGGGGCGTGCATAATTAGCAGCCCAGAGCACCGGACATCTTGTCCCTGACACTCCGTAGCTGTTTATTATAACATTCTTTTCTAGCTGATCCCGGCTTGTCAAGATTAGCGCTGGACAGCGCCGGGATCAAGGTAAAGAGGATCAGGGTAAGTATTAATAGGTTTTTTTTATGTTTTTGAGGCAGTTGGTTTCCCTTAATCTGGCGCTTAACAATGAAGATTTTTATTGAGGGTAATTATTACTTTAACAAACAAGACAATAATTGTAGTCAAAGGTACATTATAGGACAATCAGTATTCAATTCACAGAGCATTATGTCTGTATCTTGTGAGTACAAGCTTAGTAGAAATAAATAAGAAGGCTATTATGGGCCTTTGTTTAGGGGGGACATCTAGGTCTAAAAATAATAAAGTATGGGTTGGGAATGGGCAAAGATGTTATCCTAGGAGGGAATTAAGTAAGTTGAAAGTTTTCTTCCATATGTGGGTATTTAGCGGAAATTGCCATAATATGTGGGGCGGGGTGGTGCCAATTTTAATATCCTGTCAAATGACCCCTGGACTGGGATCACCTGAAACAAAGACTAATAGAAAGCAACCAGCAGTGCTGGGACATTATGACCAACTGGGCTCTGAGCCGCTAATTATTCACCCCTATCGCCACCTCCCTCTCCCATAAGGTGATGTCAGGCGAGAGGCACAGTAGAGTATCTGTAGCTTCATTGTGATATAAGATAGTGGCAGTTTTCCTTTAAGAAGTAAAAGGTTTGTATATAACCGTACCAACTAGTAGCTTTCTTCTTACAGATAGTAAGGAGTTACAATGTCAATATTCAACATCTCCACCAAAGCACAACTACAGCTCTCGTACCCACCATCTTGAAACCATTTAGGAACAATTATTGTCTGATAAATAAAATAAGCATAATTTATTATGGTGCCTCTAAGGAGCCTAACAGCTAGTCATACGTGTTATTGCAAAACTCACATCTATCATCTAACGACTTTGATAACAGACGTGATCCTTACAGTTACAATATGATGGGTAGAAAGTTCCTCCTCACAAAGTCGTATTTTGGAGGTAGTAAATGTGAAAAATATAAATATCTGATGAAGTCTAATATCTTAAAGTAAAGTAGCATGTGGACCAACAACCCCCACCCTATATCCATGGAAGGGAAAATCCTAGATGGGGTAAAGCTCCGATAATGGGGAGGTAGACAGGCTGGACATTGCATGGGCATGGACTCTTCCAGTCGAAAAAAAGTCAAGAAAGATAAAAAATAAACAAGTGCACATACAGTATAATATAAAAACAATACAACACATAATACCACATGTGAACAATACTCCTCCTGAGCAATGTCTGGGGATATACAATGGATCTTATTCTTATTAAACAATAATAAAGCTTAAGGAAATAAGAAACTACTCACCACAGCAACAGTTTCATCTGTGGGAAAGAAAGGAAGTCTGCGGGATGATAAATACAGTTATAGTTGTAGGTCAAAGGTGAAGAAGAGGCTTGGGAAGAGAGCGAGTGTAATGTAGAACACAAGAGGAGTGAGAAATAAGAGAGAGAGGCCGGATGTGATCAAAGTATTGACGGATGAGTCAGGATCAGCATGAACATTTAAAATGACAATGGAGAGAAGAGAAATATTATGGTGGATAAAGGATACAGGAGCTCGAAAGAAAGAGAGAGACAGAGGGTAACTATATGTGGGTTCCGTGCAGGCATTCCAGTATCCTCCCAAACACATAAGGAATCAAGATGTCATAAAAAGTTTGCTACATTTTTAAGGCATTGCATAAAATGTTGCCTTATTTAAACTGTCAACATCTGGATTCTAAAAATCCAGTGGTGGTGAACTTTGCAGGACTGGTAAAAAAGTTGCCAATTTTTGTGCAAGAAAGTTGTAAGCATAACAGAGAAAGATAAAAACTAAGAAAAAATGACCCCATATATAGGAGTCCTTGCACTCTAATTGGTTTACTACAATCATTGACTTAGCCCTCCCCCAAATATCTCTTTTTATCTCTCTGTTGTGTAGATATTGGATCATACATAAAAGCTTTTACTCACCTGATTTCTAGAGCCACAGCTCAGCCGGAGACAAAGATCAGTAGAGATCATATACTGTAATATTCTATAGAAAGGGATAGACAGTCACCACATGTACTATGTACTATGGCTCACAAGTAAGATGCCTGAACATCTGAGAAGACAAAGAGTCTCACATTGTCTTTTCTTTCCTCCACAATATCGAGTGCAGGATCGGAGAACGATTATAATCTGATTGTTCTGATATCACGGGGCCGTACTCTTTTGGCGGTCAATCAAGTGGCACATGACTGGTTGTTTAGATATCAGATAAGTGAAAGTGCAGTTTTATATTCTCACGGTAATTTCTGTCACTGATAAGTTAAGACAATATACTTTAAAAAAAGTAAAAAGAGAAATAAAAGAAGTGGGAGCATTGTAAAAAAAAAGAAATTCCAACGTACATCTAATGCAGGGCGTACAAAGTTTCTAAATTTACAATTATATTTCTATGTAAGATTATTGACACATGTAGCACCAGTTACCATGACTGGCTTAACGTCGTAACCTGATGTGATAACTCATCCTGCAGTGTAAGCTCATATTAGGAGCTGTCCCTCATTGGGTCTAGAACTATTAACTTTGACTTTAAGATTGGTCCATTTAACTTAAAATACACATGATTTAACTCTGTATTTTGCCCAAAAATTCACCAGTTCTATTTAGCAGAAAATGAACTTTGGCCCTATGCCAGGTAATGGGGGCATTTCTCGTGGAGCTCTCCCAATCTTCCTCCATTCAGCTCCCTCTTCTTCCCCCTCCCTCTTCTAACCACTGATTGTGTTCAAATCTCTTCCATTCTCACTGGGTGAAATTCCCGGCTCCAGACATGTGACGTCAGTCAATGACGAGAGTTGAGCTGTGAGTGTGCATGAAGCAGATTTGAGCACACCTGGTGGTTATATCAACATATGTTAATATCATCCACAGATATTACAGAATATCCGATAGGCAGGGATAGCCAGGCTATGAAGGAAGGGCTCGGCCGGCTACGTTTATTTCTACACCAGGGAGGACCTGGCATAGAATTATGTGCTGCACAGTACCCCGCCAGATCAGACGGGGCTATCGTATTCCGGAGCATGAGCACTGGCATATAATAAATAACCCCCATTGACTTCTATATCTCCTGCCACCTCTCAGTAGAGATACTTCCTAGATCCAATTCACACATAGCTTTCACTGAAAATCATGTAAAGTACTGAGGTCATTCATCCTAGAGCCAGAGGAAATTAAAATGAAATATGAGCTTTTCAGTAAATTTCTGTGTTTAAGAGGACTAGATCAGGGTTATATACTAAGTTCCAGGATAATTGGACTATGACTATGGTTGGCAGATTCCTTCCACATGAATAGTTTATCTTGTACTGCAGGGGGAGAGGCAGGAGGCAGAGAACACTACAGACACAGGCACTTCCTGTCCAGCAGCAGTGCAGAGCAGACAGCAGCAGCTCTGAGGAGAACACTACGTGTTTTAAATTGAGTAAGAGGATAGCAGAGATGAGTGCGTGATCACGTCTTATATCCATCTAATCTCTGATCTGTCTCATCTCTCTTTCTATGTGTCAGATACTAGTGAATGTCCAGAAGATAAATTAAAGTGTTTATAAACCCTGTACCCTAATAATCTAAGCACATTGTCAGCACACAGCATCTCACAGCAAGAGGGATCATGAAGTGTCTGCTCAGAGAATCCCCGCTCACACTCTGGAATCTCACACTGACCATCACTGAAAAATAGGACCAAAACCAAGCAATAAAAGTTACTAAAATTGTAAATTAAGGGTTAAAATTATATCTATTGTGTAAACATCACAAGGGCATTAAAATTTTAGAACTTTCTTCTACGGACAAACCCCTTTAAGTCACTATAATTTTGTAATCAGGTGTGATACATTTACATTTACAGTCACTTACTTTACAGTCATTTATAGAGTTAAAGGTATAAAAAATATTTCTTTGCTCTGTAGAGGATTATTCTTGCCCAATGGCAAAAAAGCTGCCAATATGAATTTCCACTTTATGAAGTGAACATATCATGGAGATCATTTACACCGGCAGTCATCCAGGTAAAAGTTGTTTAAGAAGAGAGACCTTTTTTTTTTCTTTTTTCTACTTTCCTTTTTTTTAACCGTCCGTATATCCTCGTGTATAACCGAGTTTTTCAGCACAAAAAATGTGCTGAACAAAGAGGGGACTTTGTTCAGCACATTTTTTGTGCTGAAAAACTCGGCTTATACACAAGTATATACGGTAAACCTAAATTCCCTCTACCTAAATACAAAGTTTAAACAACTTTTATACTTATACAAGAGTCACGAGTCACTACAAAATACTACTACTTAAAAATAATAAACATATACTCACCCTCCGTTGGCCCCGATGTGCAGCGCAGCTCCCCCGATGTCCGCGCGGGTCCTTTTCTGGCTTCCGCGCCTGTCTACTGTCTTCTGTAACATCCCAGGAGAGAGCAATGGCGGCGCCCAGCACGATTTTACGGAAGACAGGCGTGGAAGCCAGAAGACGAGCCACGCGGACATCGGGGGAGCAGCGCTGCACATCGGGGCCATCGGAGGGTGAGTATATAAGTTTATTATTTTTTTTAATGCAGGGCTGTGCTGTATACTACTGGGGCAGGCTGTATACTACTGGGAGCAGGCTGGGCAGTGCTGTATACTACTGGGGGCAGGCTGTGCTGTGCTGTGTACTACTGGGGGTAGGCTGGGCAGTGCTGTATACTACTGGGGGCAGGCTGGGCAGTGCTGTATACTACTGGGGCAGGCTGTGCTGTATGCTACTGGGGGCAGACTGGGCAGTGCTGTATACTACTGGGGGCAGGCTGGGCAGTGCTTTATACTACTGGGGGCAGGCTGTGTTGTATACTACTGGGGGCAGGCTGTATACTACTGGGGGCAGGCTGGGGTGGCTGTATACTACTGGGGGCAGGCCGTATACTACTAGGGGCAGGCTGTATACTACTAAGGGCAGGCTGTATACTACTGGGGGCAGGCTGTATACTACTGGGGGAAGGCTGTATACTATAGGGGGCTGGCTGGCTATATACTGGGGGGTCTGTGACCAATGCATTTCCCACCCTCAGCTTATATCCTCGAGTCAATATGTTTTCCTACATTTTGGTGGTAAAATTAGGGGTCTCGGCTTATACTTGGGACGGCTTATACTCGAGTATATACGGTATAAGTCCTGAAGGGTTTGATGTTGGCTCGTAGGGCAATATTGACTCACTGGAAATTGAGTGGGGCACTGACAGTCAAGGGGAGGGGAGAATTAATTTACTGGTATCAGCTGATAGGTGGAAGATTGGATTAATAAATTCAGATTTTAGTTGAATTTTCTTCTTTTCCTTTTTTTTTTTTTTTTTTTGCTTTTTTGTTTGTTTTTCTCTCCAAGTTTTCCATGGGGTGGGCAGTAGGGAAATGAAATGCTTGATATTGATATATCGATGCATATTGATTTATTTGTGTTCCGAGTTTGGCTAATGTAACATGTAAATAATATGTCTATTGTCTTGGCTATGTATTTTTCTATTAATGTTTTGTATTGATATTCTGTATTGACAAATAAAATAAAAAAAAAATTGTAAAACCTCAGATGTGAGTTGACTACCAGTTTTTTACTGGATGGCTTCAATATATGGTTCAAAAAAACCCAGATGTTAACAATTATCATCAGTAACAACACACATGAAGTTCTTTCAGAAAACCTTTTAAACACATTTTTACACGTAACTTGGCCATTTGTTTAACCCCTTCCCACTGCGGCCCTTTTTCGATTTTGCGTTTTCATTTTTCACTCCCCACATTCAAAAATCTGTAACTTTTTTATTTTTCCATGTACAGAGCTGTGTGATGACTTATTTTCTGCGTAACAAATTACACTTCAAAATGGTGGTATTTAATATTCCATGCAGTGTACTGGGAAGCAGAAAAAAGATTCCAAATTCAGTGAAATTGGTAAAAAAACGCATTTGTGTCGTATTCTTGTGGGCTTGGATTTTACGGATTTCACTGTGCACCCCAAATGACATGTCTAATTTATTATTTGGGTCGGTACGATTACGGGGATACCAAATTTGTATAGGTTTTATAATGTTTTCATACATTTAAAAAAATTAAAACCTCCTGTACAAAATTTTTTGGGGGGATTTTGCCATCTTCTGGCGCTAATAACTTTTTCATACTTTGGTGTACGGAGCTGAGGGTGGTGTCATTTTTTGCGGATTTTGATTATGTTTACAATATTATTATTTTTAGGACTCCATGACCTTTTGATCACTTTTTATAGAATTTTAATTTTTTTTCTAAATGGCAAAAAAGTGCCATTTTCGACTTTGGGCGCGATTTTCTGTTACGGGGTTAAACGCAGTGAAAAACCGTTATCATATTTTTATAGACCGGGCATTTTCGAACGCGGTGATACCTAATGTGTTTATGATTTTTACTGTTTATTTATATTTATATCAATTCTAGGGAAAGGGGGGTGATTTGAATTTTTAGGTTTTTTAATTAATATTTTTTTTCTTTTAACTTTTTTTTATTTTTATTTTTGCTATTTTTCAAACTCCCTAGGGTACTTTAACCTTAGGTTGTCTGATCAATCCTACCATATACTGCCATACTACAGTATTTCACTACTCATACATTACAATGTGCTGACAGCACATTGTAATGAATGGGTTAACCAGAAGTAGCTTCGGGTCTTCGTGAGACCCGAAGCTACCATGTCGATGGATCGCCGCTCCCTGATGACGTCACGGGGAGCGACGATCCACGGAAAGATGGCGGCGCCATCAGCGGTGAAACACCCGCGATCGGTGCCGGCACCGATCGCGGGTGTTACCGGTAAGCCTTTGCTGCAATATGCAGCAAAGACTTACCGGCTATGGAGAGGGCTCGGCTCGCAAGCCCTCTCCATGTACCGGGACCCGACATGTGAAAATGCTAAAATATATATGAACCACTTAACAATATCAACCCCTCACCAACATGTGACGTAATAGTAAGTCACACGCCGGGTGCATTGAGGAGGCTCACAGGCTAAGCCCTCTCCATAGTCGGTAAATCTCTGCTGCACATTGCAAATCTCCCGGCAGCTTATTAAAAATGGCGGCGCATGGGCGCCTCCATCTTGGCGAGGATCGTTGCTCCCCGTGACGTCATCGGGGTGCAGTGATCAGTCGCCATGACAGGTTCAGGTGTTCCAAAGTGTCCAATAGTGTTCCGCAACTCTACAGTGTCTGGTATCAAGCCATCGGATCAATTAGCACCATGAAGCTCTGAGGGGGATTTCTTATTTTATTTTTTTTCATAAACTGCTGCATTGTAAAATTGTTGTATTTTGTGCAAAATGATTTCTCTTTGATCACAACTTCACAACGTAACTTGGCTTTTACATTACATTTGCTATATCTGATTATATAGGATGGTGGAAATTATCTACAAGAATAAAACCATCAGTGTGAGTGAAGGAGAGCGCTATATACTGACCGGCATCACCTATATACTAGCACAGTGTTACCTACCAGCCTATGAGATCCCATCGGCGGTGATCAATCCTCATGCTGAACAATGGCTTCTGATTATCCTGCCCGAAGCTTCTGCTCCATACAATTATAACAGTTCTTCACATATTTTTATGTTTTATTAATTATTTTGTACGTGTGATGCACAATCCAGAAAATAATACAAAGTTTCCGAAAAATGTTCATAGCTCTAATTTTTGAAATTGCTAATACTAAAAATTGAAAGGGGGATTTAAAAACCACTTGAAACCAGACATACAAAGTTCTTGGTGCACGGAGAGAAATTCAGCCTATTTCCCACCTTATGCTACCTCAACGCCAAATACACTGCCTATAGCCTTGGCACATAATCTGAGCACTTGCATAGAAGGGCTCCGGGAGCACCGCACATCTCCCTGACGGATTTATCATGTAAGGAGGCTAGAGCCTCCTGATTGATTCAGTGGGGGCACCATCATACATTGGTGCATTTAGGATTTACGATAGATGTGCCCCAAACAAATCAAATGTGCAAAGATGTAGTAAGAAGATGTGGTTGCCTGTTTTTGGACATCCTGCCCATACAATAAAAACATGGTTGACTAGTGATAGATACATGATGGACACATGATATAAAATTGAATGATCCATGATACATACATAAAGTACATGATTGAAATCTGATATACACATCATAGATACATGATGAGACATGTGGAAGATGCATTTATCTTAGTTTTCCCCTTTTTTCTCTTTAGTTCTTTTCTTTAGGTTGTAAAACAAATAGAAATGTTGTTCATAGGTGGTTGAGAAAACTCCTCAAAACCTGCTTTGCATAAGCCACTGGTCCACTGAATTACAGATGGTATTCGGAAGAAAAGTCTTTCTTGATGAGATAAGTCATCCCCGGCATAGAGTTATTCCACTGCTAACCGCACCAATGTAAAACCAAAAGATGGTGATAAATCTGTCTAAACAAGACTACTGCAACATATTTATAGGGAAATCTCTTGTGAAAGAATCAATAGATAACCCTCAGTTTCCCATAAAACTCATAAAATTTACACAATGTTCATGAACTATGAGGGAAGGGTTGACCACCGATAGAGTAAAAAAAGTAAGGTCTCAGTGGCGTAACATGAAGCTGGGGGCCTCTAGTATAAAGTCTGTGCCGGGACTTGGCTATACTCCTAGTACTGGTCTTTTCAAATAAAATAGTGACACCTTATGGCCACCCTAAGCCTCTTGAGCACGGTTGTGATGGCTCCTTTTACACCCCCTCAAGGAAAACCCCGGTAAAGCCACAGTCTTGCACATTCTTCAGTGGTCCGGAAGTTTAGACTTATACTAGCAGATAAGAATCACAGAGATGAGGTAACAGATGTGGTCCACCTTCCACAAGGTGTTCACAAACTATTTTAGCTATGGGATCTCCACATTTACAAAGAGGAGCACTGTAACTCACAACACCCACTTTTACTGAGATTTTTCAACTTGGGCCAGTTGAAAAACGGGCTAAGGATAGTGTAAAAACCTAAAAAGTAAATGCGGCACAAGGTCTTTCAGGTGCAAATAACTCCAGTGTTCTGGTGCGGACAGATTGGCGCTTATTTACTAAGGGTCTGCATTTTCGTTGGGTTTCTCGACTTTTTGGGGATCGTGCCGGGAATTGTGCCGCACGCAATCGGATTGTGTCGCAATCGCGCTGGCTTTCATGTCACACAAATCGGGGGCGGGCCGACGGACGATCTGATGGATTTGGACTACCCACGGGATTTAACATTTAAACTTGTGTCGCATCCAATGTACTTACCTACAAAGGGGGGAAAATGGTGAACTCCGGCAGACCTGATCAGGGAAATGACACATGCAGGATATCAGGCGCACAATCTTCACGAACAGCGGCAGAGTTCATCCTCGTCAGACAGTCCAGATCAGGGATCGTGCAGGGACCGGGTAAGTAAATGCGCCCCATTGATACAATACTGATGTACTCAATTTAGCTGAATGTTTACATGTGAACTTACCCTAAATATCTCTCCACCTCGAAAGGAAAGGCAAATCTAAGCCAGATGGTGAGAACATAGAATATTCTGTAACTATTCTGTATCAATATTTCTATCTCATCTGCTGTCTCCACCTCCATCTGTACCGGGCATCCATGTGATGTCACTGCTGATGTCACAGAGTTCCCCAGAGCAAATATAAGATCTACAGTATATGCAGAGAATTTCATGAAAGGGTACTGATTATTTCAGTCTTCTGTTACTAGAAATGATTGGGGGATGAATTTAATAATATGATCCCACTGATAACATCGCACACAGGATCTCAGGACCATTATCACTCACCCGTTCCCTAACAAGGCGAGACATCCACATTGGGTGAATGTTCATGATCCCCTCCTTCTCTGCAGGGCTCATCAGGAGGTTCACTTAAGGCATTTTCCATCCTAAAAGGAATGGATATCAGGAAACGATGTCTGAAATCTTGGCCCATATATACATAAATAATTGGGTTGATACAACTGTTTAGATAAACCAGACACTTAACAATAACATCGACTGTAAAGTTTTGTAAAAGAGACCTACTATATGGTATTGCTAATGGCCAGATGTAATACGGAGCCCAACAGATGAAGAAACACAATATAACAGCGGTGATGATCCTGTAGGGTCTCTGAGAGCTCTGGGGTCTATTTCTAGTCTTAATTTTATAGAAAATGGTGATATAACAGGCCGAAATAATGTGAAAAGGGAACGCAAACATTAAAAAGAGTCTTAATAACTTATATGTATTGTTTGTATAATGACCTGCAGTAAAAAGACCGTACCACCCTAATAAGAAAACCATGAATCCACTCCAAACGAGACTCAGCACCCAGATAATTCCTGCAGTGATTCTCACTAGTTTCTGTCTCCTATGGACCTTAGCCCAAAATGGCCACATGACTGATACCCAGCGATCAATACTCATGGCCGTCAGGAGGAGAACACTGGCGCTCATGTTTAGATTAAATGAGCAGAAATGTCTTGGTAATGATGTTTGGCACACAGTAGTGGAGTAGCCCATCTCTACAATGGGCAGTGGAAGTGACAGACAACACATGAGGTCGGCAATGGCCAAGTGTAGGAACCACACGGCACTGATCATCTTCTTCATCCTGAATCCGGCAATCCAGATGACCAATCCATTCCCGATAATCCCAAGGATGAAAATGATGCTGTATAATGTAACCGTCACCGTGTTCAAAATTTCTAGATTTTTATAAAAAGTTGTCCAGAACTTTCTGTAAGATAATCAGAGAAGACGTGAGAAGAAAGAAGTTAGAATTTATAGTTCTGCAAATCACTACATTTTACATTGCAAGACTTTTACTACTTATATTATTCTAGGACAGCAGAAGCAAAGTTTGAGAGAAACTAGTGTCCATGGGTGGATATGTTCGGGATGAGCAGCATAAACCTGATTGATGTCATTTACCAAATGATTGATGTCATTTACCAAGTTGAAATCAACAGAATATTGTGTGGTGCATCAAATCAATGCACAGAATGTATTTATTTTAGTGGCCCAGAAGGTAAATTATTTTAAAAAATTGGGGCGGATAATCACAAAACACCACTCCTTGGGTTTTATTTTATAACCAAAAATTCAGGTACAAATTTAGTTAAATTTTCTTGTCTTTAGAAAAATAAAATATGAGAAATGTCAACATACTGGTTCCCATCATCCAGAGTTGTGTTAGGTGCGGTCTCAGAAGCGCTGATAGGATACATTTTGACGTTTTACCTAAGCAAAAAAAAATTATGAAATTGATATAAAATATTATTTTTATAGTATTTCATGATCGTGACACAACCACTAACTGATACATAGGAAATCACCACTTGTCTCCCGATGACCTCATTACGCGATATCTCACACTAGTAAACAATGACTAAGACTAGGTGGTATTTTACTCCATCAAGATTTCACCTATTATATCCAAATTCAGAGCCATGGTGCTGGCAAACATGGGGTAAGAGGCACTCTGCTTCATATGTTATGGTCCTGTCCAGTGATCACACCACTATCGAAGGCAATAGAGCAAATCATATCCCAAGTCCAGCATGAACAATTAGCTCTAAAAGCAGCCACATCACTGCTACTAATGGACATAATCACGCATATCTTAATGGCCAGAAACTGGTTATCACCAGAGCCTGGAAGACACCGACAGCTCCCCACGTAAATGAAGTCTTATCTCAAGTTAACGCTAAGGGAGGCAAGTGAGACATCATCTCCTTTATACTCTTCCTTTTGGTCCTTTAGCCTCCTAATATTAGCAAACTGAACTTTAGGCAAATATCCTGTATATAATAAACTCCTTCATGGACTTCTACTTCTCTCCATCCTTCTTGGAGGCTGCTGTGACTTGATATAATCAGATATATACATGGGGTATGGTTTACTAATGTTAGATAAGATCACCCTGGTCACACGACATTTCCGCAGAGAAGCCTGGATCTTGTGTCTGGTGTCTGTCGGATAAGAGATGAAGGAGAACACAGGATGAGTTAGTAAAGAGAGAGAAAAAAAGAAAACATCAATAAACTTAGAGGGGTCATTTGGGGTTACCCTACACTATATAAGGAAAAACATGTAATAGGGAAAGCTGTCACCAGGGGCCTGAATCTGGCAGAGTAATCCAGGGACAAAAATACCAGTGCAAACATGTTGGTTATAAGGGACAGAGGGTCCAAATAAATAACTAAATGTGACAAGGATTCTAATCCACTGAAAGTGACATCTTCTTATAGACTCTATGACCTGCCTGTTATATATGTGATACACAAGGATATAAAGCTTCTGCACATTGCTGTTTATAAAATGACAGGAAAATGTATGTAGCCCCCCACCACCCTATACACAGATCTGGGGATGCAGGGATGTGCGGATGTGCAGTAGGGATGTGGGAATGTAGGGATGTGGGGATGCAGGGATGTGGGGATGTGCAGTAGGGATGTGGGAATGTAGGGATGTGGGGATGCAGGGATGTGAGTCTGAAGGGATGTGGGGATGCAAGGATGTGGGAATGTAGGGATGTGGGGATACAGGGATGTGAGGCTGAAGGGATGTGGGGATGCAGGGATGTGGGGATGCAGGGATGTGGGGATGTAGGGATGTGGGGATGGAGGTATGTATGGATGTTGCAGTAGGTGATGTGGGAATGTAGGGATGTTGTTATATGTTTTTTGAGGATGACGGGATTGTGGCTTCAGGGATGTGTGGGTATGCAGGGATGTGGGTATGCAGGGATGTGGGGATTAGGGATGTGGGGTGCAGGATGTGGGAATGTAGGTGGTGTGGGATGCAGGGATGTGGGTATGCAGGGATGTGGGGATGCAGGGATGTGGGGATATAGGGATGTGAGGATGAAAAGGTGTGGGGATGCAGGGATTTGAGGATGAAGGGATGTGGGGATGCAGGGATGTGGAGGTGTAGGGATGTGGGTGGGAGGGGGGGATGGGGGATGTGGGATGCCGGGATGTGGTGTATGAGGGATGTGGGGATGTAGGGATGTGGGGATGCAGGGATGTGGGATATAGGGATGTGAGGATGAAGGGATGTGGGTTGAAGGATGTGGGGATGAGGGTGATGAGGATGTGGGGTGCTCAGGGATGTGAGGATAAGTCGGGATGTGGGGATGCCAGGATGTGATGATGCGGATGTGGGGATGAAGGGATGTGGGATGCAGGGGAGGATGTGGGATGTGGGATGCAGGTGAATGTGGGATTGGCCAGGGATGTGGGGATTGCTGTGGATTGGGGATGCAGTTGAGTGGGGATGGTGGGGTTGGATGTGCGGATGTGGAGTCAGATGTGTTGTTAGGGATGTGGAGATCGGTATGTTAGATGTATGTGTGGATGGATTGCCGGATTGTGGGGATGCAGGGATATGGGGATGCAGGGATATGGGGATGTCCAGTAAGAATGTGGGGATGCGGTGATGCGGTGGAGTGGGGATGTGGGGATGTAGGGATGCAGGATGTGGTGATTTAGGATGGCAGGGATGGGGGATGCAGGGATGTAGGGATATGGGGATGTCGGGATGCAGGGATATGGGGATGTCTAGTAGGGATGTGGGGATGCGGGGATGTGGCAAGTGGGGATGCAGGGATGTAGGGATGCAGGGATGTGGTGATGTAGGGATGCAGGGATGTGGGGATGTAGGGATGTGGGGATGTGGGGATGTGGGGATGCAGGGATGTAGGGATGCAGGGATGTGGGGATGCAGGGATGTAGGGATGTGCGGACATCCATCAGCAGAAGATTGATCTCAGTGTATTGTTTCAGCATCTATATTTCTATAAAGAAATAGGAAAAATACAAAACATATAAAACATAACTGTATCATCATAGTAAAATCCTGTTATTCCCAGTTCCATTAGGAAATAATCCGTTATATATCTATATATATATATATATATATATCCATATATATATATATGGATTGATTCTTTACATTTAAAGTTAGTAGAAAAGGAAATAACAGAGAAAGTACTTACAGCCGCAGCAGCTACTTCTGTATGGGACACATCAACTGTGGGAAGGAAAGTTTGGCCGAATCTAAAAATATAAAATATTCATAGAATATTAGGTCACAAATAAAGAAGAGGCTCGGGAAAAGAGAAACTGTAATTAAGAACACAAGAGGAATTTGGAAAGGGGGGGGGAGTGGATGCGAGGGGAGTATAGACAGATCGGTGAAGGTCTGGAGGAGATAACAGGGAGAGAAGGGAAAGTAATAATTATTTATATAAGGAGATATCTTCTTTTCCCTAACTATCCAGAAGCAATAGAGCAGTAGCTGTAACCTGGCTACTATTATCAGGGTGGGAACGTTCCTGTAAATATTTCCCATTTATTTTATACTAGTCTGTGGCTTCTATATCCAGCAGTCCGCCATTGGTCAGTTATTGGACTATGTGCTGCTGTTCTGGGTACCCTGGTGACATAAGGTACTGGGGGAGTAAAGGGGATGTAAGTGTCAGCAATTTCAGAAGCTAACTGTCACGGGTGGTCCCCTGACCCTCTCCGGATCTAAACACTAAAAATAAATGTGTCAAATATTTTTTAAAAATCTATCCATGGATATCAGACTTAGAAACCTACCCCACCACCTGGGAGGCAAATTATTATAGATTCAGAAAAAAAAAAGTGACAAATTAAAGTACGAGAAACTACAATCAGTGTAAACTACGACGTACAACGACGTGGACATTTTACATCTTGGTTGCAAGATGTAAAAAGGCAACCAACAGGTGAAGAAACAATATAACAGCGGTGATGATCCTGTAGGGTCTCTGAGATCTTTGGGGTCTATTACTTTTTCTAAGTTTAAGGACAATGGTGACGTAACTGGTGAAGATGATGGGAAAAGGGATCACAAACAGCATAACCAAGCAGACTATGTGAATGATCAGAGCATAGCCAGCACCCCAACCCTTTACATAAAATAAACTTAAGAAATAAAAAGACTCAACACAAGACTCATCCCCCAGATAATTCCTGGAGTGATTCTGACTCGTTTCTGTGTCCTATGGACTTTAGCCCAAAATGGCCACATGACCGATACCCAGCGATCAACACTCATGGCCGTGAGGAGGAGGACACTGGTGCTCATGTTTATAGTGAAGAGCATGCTATAAGTAATTTGGTAACTGAGTGATGATGAGTTAACATCAATGAAAGCCCAATAAACAATTATCATCGGAATAGAAGCGCAGCACAGGAGGTTGGCGATGGCTAAGTGGAGGAACCACGCGGAACTGATTATCTTCTTCATCCTGAATCCGGCAATCCAGATGACTAATCCATTCCCGATAATCCCAAGGATGAGAATAATGCTAAATGATGCAATTTTCAACTTCTGTAAAATGTTCATCTTGTCAGAAATGGCATCAAAAGTTCCTGCCCTGTCTATAATATAGAATCTAAGAAGATAAGATGGGGGAGATGTTTAAGTTCATGAAAAACTTACAATTTAATCACTAGTAAGTTTTCTAAACGCTATACTTTTTCTAGCGCAGATCCAGAGCTATATCCAAAAACTATGTCTATCTGCAAGTGTGAGAAGAAGTCTATAGCATTTAGAAAACTTATTTAAAATGAAAAAAATATTTGCATGGACGTAAACAGTAAAATTCTATGTTGTGACAATTAAAATTTAACTCTTGGGGGACTCCTGTGTCTTTTTATTATCTTTGAGATCTTTTTGCACTTTGATTAAAGTCCATCTATATATTCAGGTAAAAAGGGTAAGAACTGTCTGTGTAATCATAAAAATGAGGAAAGAACTGCCTGTAGATCTCAGAGACATGAGTAGATGATAGATCTCTGTAGAGCTGAGATAATGTACATAGGAAGGAGAGAACTGCCTGTGGAGCTCAGAGACATGAGGAGATGATAGCTCTCTGTAGAGCTGAGATAATGTACATAGGAAGGAGAGAACTGCCTGTGGAGCTCAGAGACATGAGGAGATGATAGCTCTCTGTAGAGCTGAGATAATGTACATAGGAAGGAGAGAACTGCCTGTGGAGATCAGAGACATGAGGAGATGATAGCTCTCTGTAGAGCTGAGATAATGTACACAGGAAGGAGAGATGTGCATGTGGAGCTTTAGACATGAGGAGATGATAGCTCTCTGTAGGGCTGAGATAATGTACATATGAAAGGAGAGAACTGCCTGGAGCTCATGAGCATGAGGAATGATGCTCTCTCTGTAGAGCTGAGATAATGTACATATGAAGGAGAGAACTGCCTGTGGCGGCTTCAGAGACATGAGGAGATGCTAGCTCGTCTGTAGAGGCTGAGATAATGTACATATGAAGGAGAGAACTGCCTGTGGAGCTCAAGACATAGGAGATGATAGCTTCTCTGTATAGCTGAGATATGTACATGAAGAGAGAACTGCCTTTGGATCATGACTGAGGAGATGATAGCTCTCTGTAGAGCTGAGGATAATGTACATATGAAGAGAGAACTGCCTTTGGAGATCAGAGACATGAGGAGATGATAGCTCTCTGTAGAGCTGAGATAATGTCACATGAAGGAGAGACTGCTGTTGGAGCTTAGAGACATGAGATGCTATGCTCTCTGTAGAGCTGAGATAATGTAACAAAGAGAGAACTGCCTGTGGATCAGAGCATGAGGAATATAACTCTCTAAGCTGAGATAATGTAACAATGAAGAGAAACTTCCTGTGAGATCAAGACATGAGGAATTAGCTCTCTGTAGAGCTGATATAATGTACACAGGAGGAGAGACTGCCATGTGGAGCTAGAGACATGGAGTATTAGCCATCTCTGTAGAGCTGAGATAATTACCAGGAAGGAGAGAACTGCCTGTGGATATGATCAGACATGAGGAGCTGATAAGCTCTCTGCTATAGCTTTGAGATAATGTACATATGAAGGAGAGAACTGCCTGTGGAGATCAGAACATGAGGAATGATAGCTCTCGTAGAGCTGAGATAATGTACACAGGAAGGAGAGAACGTGCTGTGGAGATCAGTAGACATGAGGAGATGATTACTCTCTGTATAGCTAAGATAATGTACACAGGAAGAGATGAACTGCCTGTGGATAGTACAGTAGACATGAGGAGATGATAGCTCTCTGTAGACTGAGATAATGTACAATATAAGGAGAGAACTGCCTGTGGAGATCAGAGACATGAGGAATGATAGCTCACTGTAGAAGCTGAGATAATGTACACATAGAGGAGAGAACCTGCCCTGTGGAGCTCAGAGCATGCTGAGATTTAATAGCTCCTTGTAGAGCTGAGATAATGTCAAAGGAAGAGAAGATCTGCCTGTGGAGCTCAGAGACATGAGGAGATGTAGCTCTCTGTAGAGCTGAGATAATATACATAGAAGGAGAGAACTGCCTGTTGAGATCAGAGACATGAGGAGATGATAGCTCTCTGTATAGCTGAGATAATGTCTCTATGAAGAGAGAAACTGCCTGTGGAGCTCAGAGACATGCGGAGATGATAGCTCTCTGTGAGCTGAGATAATGTATCATAGGAAGGATAGATCTGCCTCTGGAGCTCAGAGACATGAACATATAGCTCTCTGTATAGCTGAGATAATGTACAAGGAAGGAGAGAACTGCCCGTGGCAGATCAGAGACATGAGGAGATGATAGCTCTCTGTATAGCTGAGATAATTTACATAGGAAGGAGAAGAACTGCCTGTGGAATCAGAGACATAGAGATAATAGCTCTCTGTAGAGCTGAGATAATGTACATAGGAAGGAGAGAACTGGCTGTTGATTACAGAGACATGAAGACTAATCCGCTCTCTGTATAGCTGAGATAATGTACAACGGAAGAGAGAACGCCCGTGCAGATCAGAGACATGGAGATGATAGCTCTCTGTATAGCTGAGATAATGTACATAGGAAGGAGAGAACTGCCTGTGAGATGAGAGACATGACGGTTTGATAACCTGAATGTAGAGCTCAGGACATAATAGAGAAGAACTGTCTTGTAGCGCTCAAAGACCTGAGGAGGAGAGTCTGCCTGTAGAGCTCAGAAACATGAGATGGAGAGATACTCTGTATAGCCTCAAATAGTGAGGGGGAGAGAACTGCCTGGGAGATCAGAGACATGAAGGAGGATTATAACTCTCTTGTAGAGCTGAGATAATGTACAGGAAGGAGAACTGCCTGTGGAGCTCAGAGACATGCGGAGATTTAGCTCTCGGTAGAGCTGGAAATAATGTAATAGGGAAGGAGAGAACTGCCGTGGAGATCAAGACATGAGGAGATGAATGCTCCTCTGTATAGCTGATAGAAATGTACAAAGGAAGGAGAGAACTGCCCTGTGCAGATCAGGACATGAGGAGATGGATAGCTCTCTGTATAGCTGAGATAATGTACATAGGAAGGAGAGAACTGCCTGTGAGATCAGAGACATGAGGAGATAATGCTCTCTGTATAGCTGAGATAATGTACACAGGAATGAGAGAACTGCCCGTGAGCAGATCAATGACTGAGGATATGATAGCTCTCTGTATGCTGAGATAATGTACATAGGAAGGAGAGAAACTGCCTGTGATCAAGACATAAGACATAATAGCTCTCTGTATAGCTGAGATATGTACAAAGGAAGGAGAGAACTGCCCGTCAGATCAAGCTAGGAGATGATAGCTCTCCTGTGATAGCGTGAGATAATGTAACATAGGAAGAAACTGCCTGTGGAGATCAGAGACATGAGGAGATAATACTCTCTGTATAGCTGAGATAATGTACATAGGAAGGAGAGAACGACCCTGTCCTGTGCGAGATCAGAGACATGAGCATAAGAGCTCTCTGTATATCTGAGATAATGTACAAAGGAGGGAGAGAATCTGCCTTGCAGATCAGAGACATGAGGAGATGATAGCTCTCTGTATATCTGAGATAATGTACATAGGAAGGAGAGAACTGCCTGTGGATGATAGACATGAGGTTTAATAACTGAATGTAGAGCTCAGTGACATGAATAGAAGAACTGTCTGTAGAGCTCAAGACATGAGGAGGAGAGATCTCCTGTAATCTAGAAACATGAGGAGAGATCTGCTGTAGAGCTCAAAGATGTAGGGGGAGAAACTGCCTGTGGAGATCAGAGAAATGAGGAATATGCTCTCTGTAGAGCTGAGATAATGTACACAGGAAGGAGAGAACTGCCTGTGGAAGCTCAGAGACATGCGGAGTGATAGCTCTCTGTATAGCTGAATAATGTACAAAGGAAGGAGAGAACTGCCCGTGTCATGATCAGAAAGAGAGATGATAGCTCTCTGTATAGCTGAGATAATTGTACATAGGAAGAGAGAGACTGCTCTGTGGAGATCATGACATGAAGACATATAGCTCTCTGTATAGCTGAGATAAGGTACAAAGGAGAGAGACTGCCCTGCAGATCGAGACATGAGGAGATGATAGCTCTCTGTATAGCTGAGATAGATGTACATAGAAGAGAGAACTGCCTGTGGAGATCGAGACATGATAGATAATGACCTCTCTGTAGAGCTGAGATAATGTACATAGGAGGAGAGAACTGCCTGTGGAGATCAGAGCATGAGAATAATAGCTCTCTGTATAGCTGAGATAATGTACAAAGGAAGGAGAGAACTGCCCGTGCAGATCAGAGCACATGGAGATGATAGCTCCTCTTATAGCTGAGATAATGTACATAGGAAGGAGATAACTGCCTGTGAGATAGAGACCTGAGGTTTAGATAACTGAATGTAGAGCTCAGTGACATGAATAGGAGAGAACTGTCTGTAGAGCTCAAAGACATGAGAGAGAGATTCTGCCTGTAGAGCTCAAACATGAGACGGAGAGATCTGCTGTAGAGCTCAAAGATTGAGGGGGAGAACTGCCTTGGAGCTCGAGATATGAGGAGGATAAAACACTTGAAAACCGATTTGTTGAACCAAAGAAATAAAAAAGAGTAAGAAATGCTGTTTTTAAAAGATACAAGAGCATGTTTTTATAACTGCTATAAACTCCATTTTTTCCTTCCTGTCTCTCTTTTGACACGTCTGATGGTTTGCCGTGTCCTTCAGTCAATGCCCACTGTGACCATCCACATCTTCACAGGAAACTGGGACTGTGTCAGCAGTCTTATCTTTCATCACACTTTCCAGAAGCCACTGATTGGCCAAGAAGACAATACCTTTAACCAATTCTAATCCAGCTGTTACAACCAGGACCAATGTGGAACTGGAGGAAGGGTAGGTACATGATGGGGTTTGTCCTGTCACGTCTCCTACCCCATCAATACCACAGAACAGGACCTTGTCTGACAGTTTGCAAGTTTTCGAAAGATGTTATATCTGGCCAACATTGTAGCATGCCTCTAAAAACTGGCTTTTATTGCTCCCTACGATAAAGTCCCAGAAGGTGGAGTAGCTGGACTGCAGCCAGTGCCCCGCCTCCTGATGGACGTTTGTGCTGCCCAACCCGCCTCCTTGACATTGTGCCTTGGTGATAACTCCTCCACATCTTTGACTTTATCATAGGGAGGAGAGGGATAATAAAAATATTTTTAACAAACTGCCAGACAAGTACTGTTTTATGGTCTTGGGAGTAGAGGAGGGAAAATGTTCCCTTTAATACCCCCCTCTACAGCTCCCAGTCATTATCAACTAAAGTCCTTTAAGACTCTGTTCACATCTGTCTTGTGATATACAGAGAATCCACAATGTAGGATCTAACACGCTGCACACACACCTTACATGCATTAGGCCCCATTTAAGATTTTATGAAACAAAATCTGATTTTCTTTTCAAGTCAAAGAATTGGGACTAGAAACCTCCAGGTCTTGTATCCAGGTTTTAGGCGCGAGGTCAGTTTATCATACATAGGATCCTTCTGACTGTGCACCTAAATAACAGCAGATTATTACATACATTTATTCATTAAGGGAACCTACTACAACGATTCTACCTATAAAGGTAGATCGGTGGTAGTGCACTATAGGATGTGAGGATAGCCCTTTTAAGGCTAATCCTCACGTCCCCCGCTATCTTTTTAAAATGTAATACCCCAATATGTACATTTTCTTACGCGCTACTGGGTGCAGGATAGCCGGACTGAGGCTACAACTCACGGCTACTCCCCGCCCCAGTAGCCTTTTCTCTCTCTACCCTGAGATCTTCGGCGTGCAGCTCCTCGTAGCTGCGTGCCCTCATCCAGAGAGCTGGAGTTTCTGTGCATTTGCAGTAGCTTCAGCTTCGGAGCAGTGGCCACGCAGCGTGGGCCGCGTTCAGCCAATACGCAGAACGCCGGCTTCCCAGACAAATATGTCAGGGTAGGAGGAAGAAAAGAGGCTACTGGGGCGTGGATTAGCCGCGACATGTAGCCTCCTGTCCGGCTACTCCATGCCCCAGTAGCCTTTTAATAAAATTTACATATTAAGGTATTAAAGTTTAAAAAAAGGGCTCTCCTCACAGCACCCATACATGCACCTTACACCCGTTTTACCTTTATAGGTGAATTTTGGTGGTAGGTTCCTTTTATAGCAGATTTATTGTTGGATCCTTTTTTAGCACGGATCACACATCTCCAGGAAATGGAACATCCGATCTCAGTTGTGACTAGGTACATTGGGGCACATGTTCATGAGTCGGCGTTGTCCGTCTGTTTTTTTTTCTGGGTTTTTCTGCTGGTCGATGTCTCTTAGTGGTTTTTCCTTATTGACACATGGTGGTGTTTGTTCTTTAATGAATTTGTAACTTTTTATAACAAAAGTCCCCAAAAGTCTCCATATGTCGCAATCAGCTTTTAGCTAAAGTCTACGGCTGGTCAGGGGTGACCTTAGATGCTTTTTTTTTAAAAAAAGTCGAAAACTATTCACATTTGGACCCAGGAAACACTGCAGAAAACTAGACACTGGACGAACTGTGAACTATCTTTTGCCAAAAAAAAAAACTCACAAATGCCAGCCAGCACCATAAAAAGTCTTAAAAATTAAATAAAAGGCAAGAAAAATCAGTTTGTGAATGCGTTTCATTACTTATCGATACTCAGATCAGGTATTAGATCAAACATTTTATTTACAGCCCCATAAACTAGTGTAAATAACGATTAAACTGCAAGAGTTGGGATTATTTTTGCGCTACGTCCCCTCCTTGCCATGTACCTACAAGCACCGGGCGTATTGTAAATTCCCCCATAATTTTACTAGTCTGAGCAGTGGAGTAAAAGGAGAGGCAGGGCCCCATAGCACTTTGGAATGGGGCCCCATTTACCCTTTAAAAAAAAATTATACTACAGTAATACACCATATATACCTCAATCAACATATAACACACATGCATACCAGTATATGCACATCACTTATGCATACTCATTAGAGCATGTAAACATCACAAATACGCACTACAACATATTCACATCCAATACTCCAGGTTGCCGGGGGCCCCCTGACCTGTGGGCCCCATAAAAGCTGCTATGGCTGCTACCACTGTAGTTATGCCCCTGAGTCTGAGGCATCTTTGCTTTTAGAAAACACTATTATTGCAGATGACACTTTATGGGGGGGTTGGGGGTGGAGTGGCGGGGGGAGACAGGTCCACATTTTGCATTGGGGTCCAAGCCTCACTTACCGCTCACAATATCAGTCATTACCCAACTTACCTCTCCATTTCCCCTCATCCAAGTTTATACTCACCCGTGCCTTCACTTCTCTACGTGAGTCACTTTTCTGTGTTCAGTCACCAAAATTGTTTGTTACAAACCCACCTTATCCACCCTGTGATTTCTTTATATATTAGAACGTTCGTTTGACATTTCTTTGTCCGTATCCCTGGTGATAAAAAAATTAGAAAATACGATAATGACTAGAGACTCAAAAAGTGCAGGAGTCACTCACAAAAAGTTTTAGTGTCTGGGGAAATATTTTTATTTATATTACCTAGTTTTTATAACTTACCAATGTTACAGCTTACGGAAACCCTGCCATTTATTGATGGCATTATAAAGTTAAAGGGGTTGTCCACTCCATATAATCTGTTATTCATTAAAGAGACTGCCCCCTTCCACCAAAATTATTATTAAGCTCCACATGTAGGAAAACTGGCAGGCCACTATCTCTCCCAGAGCAGTATCCCCACTCGAGACACATTAAGCCACAGACCAATCCTGGAACCCAGAGATCGCGTTACAGGACCGATGCGGTGGTGCTCAGTTATAAACATAAAAGTCCATAAGCAACATGTAGAAGAAAGTAACATCCACTTGTTAGAAAGTGTAAGGTCCTTTATTCAGGTGAAGAAGCGTAAATCCCATGCAGAGGGAGAGCAGGCCTTGGCAACGGGGCCTTTCGCGCTCAGTGGCGCTTTCTCCAGCTTAAGTGGCTTGCAGGTTGTTGGGCGGGGAAGCCACTGACCAGCCAGTGGTCGTATCCAAGAACAGCAATCTTCTTTCTTTTAATGAGATTCGCTTTTATTAAACTTCTCCCATTACATTTTCATTTACAACATTGAAGACAACCCTCTATGAACTCTCCTCCCCCACCCTCCTAACCACCCCCCAAAAACCCCAGCCCCCCCCCCATTTCCTGGTACAATTCCGCGGAGTCTATAGTTTAGCCTTGGCGAGGAGGTGATTCCATTCATGTTATTGGTTATCTGCGGTCAGATACAGCAGTATACCAGCCTATTCAGTCCAATCTCCGCAACTACAACACTATTTGGACAAAGGGCCTGCCGAACCTGTTCATCCCCATCAGGCAATCAAGTTTGCTTAAGGTTATGTTACATTTCATGCGTTTGAGTCTGACCTATCCCCTATTTTGGCCAGAGAGAGCTGGCGTTTTTATAGGTCCTGTGCAGCAACAGTAGTGTAAAATCTCCTACTTTCGCTGAGTAGAGCGCTGGTGTTAGGGAAAGTGTCCACGAGATACTGTTGAGTGGCCCTAAACAATCTTGTTTCTAAGGACAACACGGCTACTTTTTGGAAATTATCATCATGCAGTACATTTTTTGATAAAATCCAACTGAACAGTTGAATTAAATCATATGGGAATTCCCATATGGTATATCCCTCTAAGCATTTTTTTTCTTCAAATAAATAATATAATATAATTTACATGTTGTATGAATATTGAGTAATGTAGCAGGTCAAGAATGGTGCATATGAATGCATATGAATACCCCAGTAGCTTGACATCCCTACAGCAGGTAGGAAGCTGATACCTATCGACAATACTTTAAACAAGGCATCTTAATAATTTCTGGGAAACTACATTGGGAATCATCACCGTGGAACCATGTGCCCTAATGGGATATGAAGATCAGTTGGGTAAGGGACTAGGGTTTGAGTTTTATAGTGTAATAGACCTCTGGCATCGGAGCTTCACAAATAATTGCCTCTTGTGAGATTAGTTGGGGGCAGTAAAAGCAGAGGAAGGAGAACAGAGGATTGTAATTAAAGGGGTCGATTAAAAAAATTATATATAAGGCTTGGGGGAGCTAGAAAAACATAAAAATCTTATACCCCTCCGTTGCACAACACATATTACATTACGTATTAGGGAAAAAAGAAATATACTGAGTTATCTATCCTAAAAATAAGTTCCGACCCCAGATGGTATCATTACGATCAGTACAATGGAGTTTGTGAGGACAGGTAATTCTATAAGAAATGCCCGTTGGGTCTTATTGACGCTAGTACTCACACAAGAACAGTCCACCAGTTTCATCACACCTACTGCAAATTGCTGAAATAAATAGAAACTGAACACATCAACAACTTCTGCCAAATGAGGACCTGAACAGAACAGGAAACCGCTGTGTGGCAGACGAGAGAAGCTTTCCTGAGAGTGATTCTCAACACTAACACTGTATAGTTACACAATAAAGACAATACAATACAATAATAAAATGAAATTCACCACAATTTGGTTAGAAGGAATTGAAGGATGAACCTAAAACTTTTGAATTTATATATCCCGCCTGTTTAATTTTAACGTTCTTGCTTTTTGCACAACTTTTTGGAATCAAGAGCCTAATGGCAAATGTGCAATAAATTTTCTAGTTCTAGTTCTAGAATTAAATTTTTACACAGTCCTCCTTATCATGTTGTTTCATGATCAACAGTAATAAAAGTAATAGAATATGGTCTATTTGTACAGACACTTTACATGGGTGTACACCTCCATTCAGTACAGAATCAAAAGAATAAAGGGAATTATATGTTGGAAACAACAGGATGTGAGTGTATATTAATATTACATTTAACTTTTATTCTTACTAAACAAAGTCAAAAAGACAATTTTTTTAATTTATAATAAGAGTGTAACACAGTATTAAACAGGAAATATGCAAATAGGTTTTCTAGGATGGGATAAGGACCAACCACACCTCTTTCAGCTACCAAGTCTAGCCTAACATTCAGCATGTATGCCCGCCTTAGCATAGTACAGGGGGCATACATCGGCGCTGCGGAGAGGAGTGGGGATGAGCGCAGCCCAACCCTGTGCCCCTCTCCATCATATACATACAAGCGCACGGCGCAGTATCACTTAGAGACATAGGCAGTGTCCTATCTTCTATGTGGCTACGGAGCGGTACGTAGGCTGTACATGTAGATGCACCATACCACCTCATACCGGCCATGGAGCTGAAAGTGTAATGGATGTATATACGCTGTATATACGTCCCCCTACATGTGTGTGAATGCAGCCTAAGGCAGCTCACTTGATATCAGAGCCTTATGATATTATGATTAAACCCAAACCAGTATATAATATTCCAGAACGGACTCCACGACTCCAGCTGTTCCAACCTGATGGTTCTTCTCAGTACAGTGTAAAGGGGTTTGCTGACTGAGAGGCTTTTGACTATGGTTAGGAAGTAAGAGCTTTCCTGTACGGAGACTGCCAATTAAGGCCGCTGGGTAGGCGTGTGTGGGAGGACTTATAAAGCTGAGGCCTCTGGCTCATAGTTGTCAGAGAGTCATCATAGGTTCCACCAGAGAAAACGAAAGACACAGAAAGGCACTGAAGTGGAACATCCTTTGCCATATCCTAACACTGACCACGCTTTATTGTGAACAATGCCGCAAAACCCAATGGAAATCTGCAAACACGTTTTCCATGATAGGAATGAGAGCCCATTGGGCACATCAGACCATACAAAACTATTTAATCAGTTTTGTCTGCTTCCAGAAGACCACATCACCGGGGTATCGGACCACCCGACCAGGCACAGGCCCATAGACTTCCTTGCATGGGTCAGGGCCCATTGGCTGTTTAATAATCAAGTCAATTTGTCACTAAGCAAGAATTCTGCCACCATCGATGTTGGAGAGTTGAGCTGACTGCTACACACAGGCCCCTGATGTCACTAGATGAACCTTTGTTGTCGTGGTGTTACAGTGTTCTGTGTCATTCTGGACTGCCTTGTGTACAAGTCTGACTACAGATACATCATTAATGCAGTCAATTGTGCCTCTGTATTATCATCGCAGGACTAATTCAATGTTTCTAGATGACAATGTAACAACTCCTCAAGGTTGCATCATTAAGGGTGGTGGTAGACAGACTTCGGAAAACCTGTTGCATCAGCTGAGTGGCCTGTGGAGGCTGTTATTCTGTACCCTAGAAGGCACCGTTGGGTAACCCTATAAAGAGGTGGGATGCAGCTTCGGCAGACACATTTCTGACTTGACAACAGCATGAGACATTGTTGCTTTCAGCTGTAATTGATGCTCAAAGCCACATGACAAGTTATTGAGACACACATTGGGGGTTTGCACCACCTTTAAATTTTGGCTTTTGTTTCAATAGATGTATGAGGAGGAAATCACCATTGTAGTGCTTGAGCTTAAATGCCCAACTTTAAGATATAACATTATTGCAGTATTAAAGTTTTTTTATTTCTCCTACTTTTATAGTGTTCCTACATTAGTGTGTATGTTGTGAGATAATTCATTTGATTTTGAGGTAACAGGACAACTAATGCCGCAGCCAAAACATTCACATTTTGGTTGATTCTGGTTCTTCTGTTGCCCACTTACATAAATGTGTGTTAGTAGATGTTTTCTTTTCATTGTCCTGATGTTTCTAAGTTTTTGTTTATTTTGTTGCCTGTCAAAGTCAATCGCATTTATTTTATGCTTTTACAGTCCGTTAACAATCTCTCACTGTCCCTAGTGGGGCTCACCATTAGGGATGAACGACACCATACCAGAAAAGATAGGCTTGTACCAACTCTGCCTATTTTCACTAATTGGAAACTTTTAAAATCATCTCGGGCACTGCATGTTATTTCATTTACAGGGTGTAACTGGGGTGGTGGTTTAGGTTTGGTACTGGAACTGGACCCCAACAGTTTTTATATCGAGTCAACCCAGTAGCATATTTATAACCTAGACATCAGACTGTGGATTCGGGATCGAGATAAAAAGAACAACGTAAGTTTTTTTTTTTTTTTAAATTTTTTATTTAATCGACCACTAGGCAATACAGTTCACACAATCATATTATGTCAAACACAGGTTGTTTCGGTGTGGCACATTTGCCCCCTTAAGGAGTGTAACTCACGGTATAAATAACCTGGTCCATCACCATCTATGAACCACTTCCCCAACGACTGCACATACTTTCCTAACCACTCCTTCTTCCGTGTCTCCCTCTTCCTCTGTTCTTCATGTAAAACTTCCGTTCACCGCATTTGCTCACCTATCATCCCCCTTTCTCCTCCGCTGAAATGCCATTCAGCACACCAAGCACCTCACTGTCCTATTGTCTTCTCCTTACGCCACTTCCCCTGCACTCTCTCTGCTTCGTGTGCGTCTCCGAAAGAAACCTGATTCCTTAACTCACACTGTTGCTGAACATATGCTGGTGTACATTCCATAGAGTAAATATGCAACCCCCTAAGAAGCCTTGCCGCGAACCCTGGGGTGGGCGGATAAGCAAAGCTAGCGTCCCGTATGTGATTTGGTGATATGCCTTTTTAATTGGTTTTTGTGATTATGATGTTACTGATAATTTTAACTCTATTGAACTTCCACAACCATCTGCCTGCCATATTTTCTTGCCAGCCACAATATAATTAAAGAGAAATGAGATGTGCGATGGTGCTAGTCTGAATGGTGACATAAACTTTTCAGTCAGGAGAAACTGAGATTGGTGCTGTTCATCAATGTTTTTAAGATAGAACAGAGGGAGAAGAAAATTTTTGGAGCTCCGGTCCCATAGTGACAATTTTTCCCCTCTCTTATTTTTGGACACTTAGTACAGTTTACACTGTAAAAAAGTTTACACCAACAGTTTACCACTGTTGAATCAAGTAATCTATATGAACCCTCCCCCTACTTTATGCCTACTTTACCCAAAACTATGTCACGTCAGACCTAGTTGTAACTTTGTCCCGCCCCATTGGATACATCGAGAAGAGACAATGGTCTCTTGGCGTATCCGCATGGATGGGGGGGGGTGGGGCGGGGAGTTGACCACCTGGTAATTTTTTTTTTTTTCTTTTAGTGAAAGTAACCAAAATTGTGAACTATAAAGTTAGACATTTTTTCCAATACATTTCTAGGAACTAACAAATAATAATCTAAGCCTTGGAGACTTATTTTAGATCTTCTCCAATATGTGTCAGTTTAAAAGCAGTATCGGGAAGCTTGTTATTTGTGTTGCATATGTTACTGATGCCACAGAACAAATCATTCTCTTTCCTTGTTTTCGCACCATTACAAGCTAATCATCAGTAGAGAGTTGGTCAATGGTCTCTCTTTGTACGGATCTTTGATTTTCTCTTAATAAGCTTTTTCAACCCTGAAGGTGAGGATCTCAGGAAACCGTGTCTCACAATCCTGGCCCAATAAAAACATAAATAATTGGGTTGAATGCATCTGTTTAGGTAAGCCAAGCAGATAAGAAGTAAGTAATACTATTTGAGAATTGAATGTCAAATACTAATACTTGGTGTTAGTCCCCAGGTTGTAATACGTGCGCCAGCAGATGAAGAAACACAATATACCAGACGGTGATGATCCTTTAGGGTCTTTGAGATTCTTGGGTCTCTTACTTTTTTCAAGTTTAAGGAAAATGGTGACATACTGGTGGTGATGGATGATAAAAGGGATCAAAAACATTATTATAACCTGATCGGGTGAATGGTCCATGCTGTGATAATGCTAACTCGTGAAATCTATGTAGATCAATATTAGTATAACCGAACCCATTGAGAGCCGACACTCACCACCCAAATTATCGCCACAATAATTCCACTAGTTTTCTGTGTCCTAGAACTTTAGCCCAAAATGGCCACATGACCGTACCCATCGGTCAATACTCCAACTGTCAAGATGAAAACAACTGACGTCATGGTTATTATTATCAGAAATGTTCAAACAATCGTGGGAATAACAATGTTTCAGACTCAGAATGGAAACCAACCTACAAAGTAGGGGAATAGAAGCGCAAGCACAAGGTTCCAGGCATGGCCAGGTTCAGGAACCACACGGCACTGATTGTCTTCAATCCTGAATCCGGCATCAGATGACTATCCTTCCCGATAATCCGTCAGATGAAAATGATGCTGTATATTGAGATTTACCCCTTCTTTGATCATGTCCCACCTCAAAGTGGAATGCTGGTGGTATATTTGTTCCGCTCCCAATTATTGAACCTTAAAACGAGAGATGGGGGAGAAGTTAGGATAAAAATAATTATAGTCGTAAACACATGGTATCCTTGACCTTAAAGAGTTGTCCTGAGACCCGAAAAAAGACAAATTGGTGCTGGGTTGGGGAGATTAAACAACTAAACATTTACGCTACCTCCGCGGTCCCTCCTGGCATCCCCGCTGCCATCTCTCTGATCCGTGTCCATGTAAACAAACAGAGGCATGGAAGCTGCACTCTGTTTAGCTACCGGATGGCTGAGGGGCCGGTCACAACCACCCATACCTCACTATACAGCTCTGGGAATGGGAACGGGTGCCTGGATGCGGGAGCTAACACGCGCAGCTCAGTGCCCCTGTTTGTTACAGAGCCAGGGACTCAGAGGTTATGGAGCGGAGGATGCCGGAAAGTAACAGCGGATGTAAGTATATGTTTCTTTTTTTAAGCAGCCCCTCCCACCTCTACCAATAATTTTTTACGTTCTGGGAAAACCCCTTTAAAGGGGTATTTCATGAATTGAACAGCGGATACAAATAATAATCTAAAATAAAATGAATACAAACAAAACTCAACATCATTACTCACAAAACAAGCTTAATGATGCACAAAAGATGGTTATCCCCAAGATGGCCACCACAGGCTACTCCTCTTCCCATGACCTACAGCTCTTAGTACAGCCGTCTCCTTTTATGCTCTGCTCCCAGTGATGATGTAACAGACGTCCTTCCTTTTTACCATAGTAATGATGTTGTAACTGCCATCACTGCACATTACCAGCACTCATTGGTCTCACCATATAAAAAAGATTGGCCATACTGGATGCACGCACAACCCACCGACAGCGCCAAACCAATGGTGATCACATGACCTGTCCCAGGCAGGTGTCTAAGACCTTGATAATGGACATCTGAATCACCAGCAATCCCTGTCCTGTGTCCGTCTCCTCCACGAGGGCAAAAAATGTATTGATCAAGGTCTGTAGCATTTTAATTATCCATTATAGTGATGTCTCAACTTTTTTTTGCTAGAGTGAGCTAATTTTACATAACAATAATTACATATTAATGCTTATATTTTAAAGCGCACTTGAATAAGAATTATGCTGATTCCCTGGAATAGCTTTAAGTAAAAAAAGTAGAACAGGAAAGGTTTTAATTGTTGGTCTCGAGGGTTTCCCTACATGACCACCAGATATTTATCGCTACTATGATGAGCGGACAACAACCACAATATAGAGGTCAGTGCTGTTTCTGGAAATTGCTTCCTCAACCAGGTAAACCCTTCTAGAATCAGAATCCCCATTGGTTAAGGACTTGAAGATGAGCGAGTATCTCCCATGCTCGAGCAGTTAATTAAAAAAAGACGTAGAAACGTGAAGATACAAAGAAAACCGTGAACACAAGTGAAACCAGGATCAATTTAAGTGAAACCACAGTGAGAACACATTGCAGATGTTTCTGTACATCTGCTAACTTATCCGAAGACAAGCGTGCCGAACGGTGTGTTCTTTCACACTAGTATGTTAAGAACAATATGTGTTTTTCCAACATCTGCAAGGTATTCTTCACATACAAGTGTGGAAACACACGTTCTGCACCACTTGTCTTTCGACAGATTGCAGATGACCGCGAACACTGCAATGTTGGTTCTTCAGTGTATCTTTCAATGTGTTCTTTCAGTGGAAAACATCTGCAAAACAATCTGCATGTGTTTCTTCTTTACTAGTGTCTTTCATGTTTCGTTCAGTGAAAAATGCTCGATCTCCATTGACTTCAATGGGGTTCGTTATTCGATACGTGCACTCGAGCATCGGGAAACGGTTTGTCCTTGAATAACAGGCACTCGAGCTTTTAGTTGCTCGCTTCATCTCTGATATGATTGTTTGGATGTGCATGAGATATTTTTGGTAGATTTGGCATATCTGGTCCTCTCTCCACAGGATCTAATTAACTAGAAAGTCTAGTGACTTGCCTCATTAATAACCACATTGAAGTAATAGTTTATCTAAGGCTTTGTTAAACCCCCCTTGGATCGAGATGTGATTGGAGCAAAACCGATATCTATTGAATTGTTTGAATAAATAATTTAACCTACTTAGTCAGTATTATCAGATTCCACATGTTAGGAAAAGGTTTGAGTATGATTAATAGGATCCCTTCAGATTTTGTACCTAAAATTAAATAAAACCAAAATATAAAACTTCAGTAATGATTATCCTAGTTTACCCCTAACCACATATAGAGGGTGGTTGTATTTTATTCAACTGCGGGTATATTATTTATTGAACTAAAAGATGCAAAAATGGCAGAATTTCCTGTAATCAGCCTTTGAGGGGTCCTGCACGGGTGTGTATGAAAAATTCGCAAATAAATCCTGTTATCATGTTGTTTTTGGCTGTCCTATTTTATGTAGCTATTCTTCTGAAAAACCAAACAGAGAGCAGAATAAATCTCCATCAGTACAATAATTGGCAGAATGTCCGGGGTGCCTGTTCCACCCTCTTCCAGTTGGATCAGGAAAAAAGCATTGACGCTCTATTGTATCCTCAAGGACTAGACTTTCCAGAGTTGTTCCAGTGCCATTTTGTTTGGGGTGATATGTTTTGGGACAATCAATCTGTTTTGGCAACTGGGGAAATTAATAAGATTAAGAAACTAATCAAAAAGGCAACTCGGGTCTGACTTGTCGAGAGAAGAACGTTGTGAAAATTTAAGGCAATAATGTGGCAATTTAAAATCCCTTTAATCTTTGGTTGATGGCCAAAAAAGCTGATTTTGTGGACTATTTTTAAACTAAGGAGTAGCAGTTAGGTGACGCCTTTATAACAAAAAAAATGGTAACTATAATACCTATTGGGGAGTAGAGGAACTTTTTTTTTTTTATTTTATTTTTTCTTGTATTGTAATTTTGTATGTAAATTTGTATTGTTGGTTTTTGTGTATGGCATGATGAAGTCATTCACCTTATTTACCCTTGGTTCTGAATTAATTTTATGTACGCGGTCCCCCTTTTTAAGACAACCCCCAATTACATAGTGTATTTTTCTGTACGAGCCTTAGGCTCAATAAACAAGGCTATAAAAATCATTATCAAATGTACTGTAATGAGCTTATTATGAATTTTGGTTCTTATGGCATCCAACCGAGCCAAAAAAATCTGGCGGGGATACAATTATAAATATACACTTCCGACTTACATACAAAGTCACTTAAGAACAAACCACGAACCCCGGGGAACTGGCCTGTATTTTATGTACTCTAGACTGGTATCTCAGTCCAAGCGCCATTCTAGTGGATAGTCTTTTCTTGGCACTTATAATAAGAAAGCTGAGCCCTTAGCTACAAAGGATATATTTATTCTTTTAAAAAATATCCTCAAATTGAATTCGATCGATTCTTAAGTGCCACAATAGACATAAGACAATAATAGTACAGTAGAATGACTGTAGCAATAAAAATAAAGTACATGGATCAGAAACTTACCGGTATATGTTAAAACACTCTCCCTATATACATTACCAAGTAATGATACTATGGAAGGCATAATATGGGGTCATTAGGCCTTCTAGCCCCAGGAGGACTTGTTTAGATTTTCTGGGTATTCAAAAGCTTAACTATTACTCCATAACCCCACAAATGCTATTACTTGACTTGTTTGTCATCTAAATTTCTGATCCCATAGGATCTGATGCCATCTAATAAGTTGGAAATATTTTAAAGTGAAAAAATAATAAAGTAATTTTTGTAAGTCATGTGCTGAGCTCATCTTTCAATAATTCAATTTTTTTTGTTGCCACCTGGACAAAAAAACTTGCCGCACAATTCCGACAATTTTTTATAAATTACCTACCGGGTAAGGGGTTTGTAGTACTGGAACTTCCTTCTTCTCTTCTCTACCAACCGCTTTTTTACTAGTCCTATGTTTTACAGGAGCACTAAACTATTTTTTGCCTTCCAACTTTTTCTATCACTACTTTGAAATCACTGTTTGTTCCTGGGAGACCATGCATGTAGCCTTGGTAATAGTTAGTGGCTTACAATATATTCTTTAGGGATGTTGTATCTGAACTCTGACCTTAAGGGTGAGGGTTTCAGGCTGATGATGTCACCCATCTAGTTAGATTACTCTCTATGTGGAATGTACATGTTACAACCGATCAATGGTTCCCAGTTTACATAGCCGCCGATCATGGGTACAATACTATTCAATAACGTCCACTGACATTAAAATATCTAAATAACAGTCATGGTTCAATTTGCTCTTGTGATATTAATAAGCAGAAGCCAACCAATGCACGATCTCTGCTCATGCCCCTTAGCTATCCGTTTATTTAGAGTTTTCAGGTCTTCCCATTTGGGAAAGAAAAAAACATATATGGGGTCCCTTGGGCTTCTATCCCCAGGAAGAACCTGTCTCGATTTTCCTTGGGGTAATCAATACTGACCTTTACACAATAACCCCCATATCTCTACATCCCGCCATCTCTGGCATGGTACTCACGCCGTTGCTTCACTCTCTGGCTGATCTTTTCCTCCAGCTTTCCAAAAACTTGATCTTCTTATAACTTCTAACTTCCCCTTTCTGTGATTTTTCCCTTATGCTGTCTGTGCCTTCCTTTAATACTCTATTACCACATATTTGTATTTATTATCATCTGTCTTATATAGAAACCCGTGAAATACAGTTTCTCTTAGTCAAGTTGTACATTGGGATTAAAGTTTTATAGGAAAACAAAATGGGGCTGATTTACTAAGGTCGGTTTTTCCGACGATTTCAGTTTTTCGCCGAATTGGTTTCCGGCGATTTCCTTTTTCACTGAATTGGCACACGCAATCGGATTTTGTCGCATCTGGCGCTGGCCTTTCACACGAACAAACCGTCGACACCCGATGGATTCGGACAGTGCGGCAAGATTTAACATTTAAATTGTGACGCAAGACACGCAACTTACCGGAAGTAATACGGTTGAACTCCGGCGGACGTCGGCCCGCGGACGATTCATGCAGGAAATTGACGCACGACCTAGTATTCGCCAGAAACGAATCTCATTGGGACAACGCATTTCGGGATCGCGACAGGACCGGGTAGTAAATCTGCCCCAATATACAATCGGGTAGGGGGATATTTCTCACAACATTTTATGATTTCTGATCTAATTTTTGAGACTTGTTACAGTTGAGTTTTTAAAAAGAGACTAGACAATTTTTCCTCCACAAAAAAGTGTACACGAAACCATATAATGATACCATATACTTATCCCTTGTGTTGGGGAAGTGATAACTCTTTGGAAATAATAGGCGAGTTGAATGACCCACCAACCATGAGTAGCCTCAGCCTGGGACTTCGAGGAAGTAATTGATTTCATTGATGTCCTGTGGTCCAAAAGGGCATTTATTGCTGAACAGTCCCTCCTTACCCTTCTTTAATTGCTTACATCCAATCCAGAGGAGGAGCAATGGTGCTGATGGTTTCACAAATGATGGAAATGTTTACAAATGACAATGGTTTAATTCGTAAAAAGAGGATAAAAATAGATGTTAAAGGTGTCTATATGATCGGATACTCAAAAAGAGAAAGTACTTCCTATTCCTGCTGCAGACGCTTCATCGGGTCCTTAGCAGCCTGTAACCTATGTATATTTATATAGCTCATGAAGAAGGATGGTGGGTCACTCCATGTGTGTGGAGCAAACAAATGGTTATAATAATCTCCACATTTTTATTCTACCTTAAATTCTGAAATTCCATGGAATTACACATTTCTTAATGCAATTTTTCGCCAAGAGAACAGCCACAACAGAAAACTGGCACAGACACTGTATAGACACACGATGTAAGATCCAAAGATGTTCTTATAATCAAATATAAACGCCCAGAAAACTGGCTCAGCACCCATAATAGATCTGGACAATGTGGCGTTAGTTAGGGGCTAAATAGTTTGCGCAATTACCGTAGAAACTTGCTTGGAGCATTTGACCGCATTAGGACGTCTACAGAACCTAGAAGTGACAGAGTTCCTTGCAGTGGAATGCACCTTGGAACACAGAAAACGAATGGGCGGACGCAGAGCCCAATTGGCAACCATGGAAGCTCAAATGGCCATTTTCAGTGGATTAAAAGAAGGATCGGATGAGCTGGATAAGTATAATATATGTCCCTATTGACTGGGCTTTCTAATAGATATATTATATATATATGATATCTATTGTCATAGGGTGCTCACCCGTGCCTCTCCAGGGTCCTGGTGCGGCTTTCACTCACCTTGCCCGGCTCCGGCGGCGTCCCTCCGCAAGCTTCCGCGCCGCCCGGCGCACGTGTCCCATCTCCTAGGGCATGCACGCACTGGCCTTCACTAAGTTTAAAGGGCCACACCGTGGCCATTAATTGGGCCTGGCCATTTCCACTAATTCTATATAGCAAGGCGGAAGAGATAGGGCCTTTAAAGCAGCGCTGCAAGGCGGAATAAAATGTATATCGTCGAAGGAAAATGAAGCCTTCATGCCGGAGGTAGGGTGCATAGGGGTGAGCGGGTAGGGAAAGTCTTCGGGATGTACCGATGGAACGGAGGGGAAGATGAAGAAGCAGGTGGAGGGAGATGATTTAAGAGGGTCGGAACCAGCGAGACAAGTGCCTCTTCCTGCACGCCCGTGCCGGAATCTCTTTTGTGCCTCATAGCCTGAGAGAACAGCTATCTTTCTGCGATTAGCCTGCGATTTTCCTGCTTCCTTTTGTCTTCTGCGTTCCTGTGTCTCCTGCGTACCTGAGTCCCCCGTGTTACCTGACCTCCTTCTCCTCCGTGTTTCCAGTGTTCCCTGAGCTCCTCAGTGTTCCTTTGTACCAGTGTTTCCTCCGTGCTGCTTTCCTGTTGTGCTGTGTTCCTGTACTCCTTCTGCTTGCCCTCTCTGTTGCTGAACCCGACCGGACCTGACGTTGCACTCTGCCCGCTTGCCCTGACTTGTGCTGGCCTTCGACCACGAGATTGTCTGCGTCTCTGTACTTAAAACCTTCGCCGGCCACTTCAGACAAGTCACGCCTGAGTAACGACCTGGGTGGTACCACGCCGCAAGCTTGTCTAACCCGCCTTGCCTTGTGAAACCTGGTAACCATTTCGACTCCGTTCCCGGAGTGAACTTGTGTCATCATCTGCAGTGGTCCAGAGGAAAAAAAATTCCCCCCCCGGGGCCATGCAAGCCTGACATTATATCAATATGGATAACTATGTATATCAAGAAGTGGAATATCGGATAATTAGAAAAGGGAAAAAAGAGGGAAAAAATTTTCATATAAGACGAACGAGGCAATTACTATATATAGGATTTCTTAGTTTATAATTATTGATGTACAGTGGGCTGACAGAAATCTTTGTATTGTTTTAGTTAGTAATATACATCATAACTAGAGATGAGCGAGCACTAAAATGCTCTGGTACTCGGTATTCGAGACAAACTTTTCCGATGCTCGAGTGGCTCTTTTCGGTAACGAGCCCATTGAAGTCATGGGAGACCTTGGAGCATTTTTTTAGGGGACAAGCTCTGCACAGGCAGTTGGCCAAACACCTGGGAACCTCAGAAAAGGATGGAAACCAGCCACTGAAATTGACAGGAAACAGCAGGGGCAGCATGCATTGGATGCCTCTGAGGCTGCTTAATCGTCACATTAGCCAAAATTATGGCACAGCATGGCCATGACAGAGTGACGAATGAAGCTAGATATCCTCTAAAACATCCAATATTGACCCTGACACTATAGGGACGGCATGCCAGAGGCAGCGGCCGCAGCGCAGGCTAGAGAGTGGCATGGCGACATACCCTAAATGGCTCAGGCTTCCACCAATGGTTGGCAGAGAGAACCAAAGGATGTGAAGCAAGAAGTCGCTCAAATATATCGGTACCATGATAAAAGTTTGCCAGTATATTTGTGGATACAACCGCATGGTGGCGACAAGTTAACAAGTTGATGTGGAAGCCATGACAAAACCCAAAATTCTGCCTGACACAGCTTCGTTTTATAGGGGACCATGTTATGGAGGCATGAACATAGTAGATTAAGGTGCTGCAGTTTAAAACTATGTTAGTTGGCTCTTGGCAGGGAGCTGGCGCTCCGCTGCCAGGCCAGCTTTCGCCAATCCAAGCCCCTGTCTCTAGGCTACTCCCCAAACAGCACTTCTAAGAACCTTTTGTATAAGTCAAGTGTAGTAGCGTTCTTATAATTTGGGATATGGCGGGTGAAGGGGAATGTAACATCTGCGCAGAAGGGCTGAAATAAAATATCCGTACAGAAAAAGTTTGCCAGTATATTTTGTGGCTTACACAGCACGGTGGCGACAAAGTTCACAAGTTTGATGTGGAAATGCCCTGTAAATAGCTTCTTGGGCCGGTGTGCCTTTTATCACCTAAGGCTCAGCAGTTTGAGCACCGCCTGCTGTCGCTTAGTCGACGGCATTGTGCTGTGCCTAAGCTACCGACTGATGGCCCATGCCCACGGGATGGTAATGTCTGAGGAGGAGGAGTGGAGGAGGGGTGGGAAGGGGAGGTATGCATATTAGGGTGCCTGAAACACCTGGCCGAGTAGGCCCCTCAATCCTCTGCGTCGGCATTATATGACCTCCCCATGTCAGACCCGGTCCCGCAGCCTGCACCAAGTTAAGTGTAGTAGCGTTCTTATAAGTTTTTGAATATGGCGGGTGAGGGAATGTAAACAGAGCGCAAGAACGCTGAAATAATCCGTAATGGTAAGTTTGCAGTATATTTTGAGATTACAACAGAAGTTAACATGGAAGCCATGAACATCCAACTTCTGCCTGACAACATGCTTTGTTTGATAAGGACCATGTATGGAGTCAGTGAACTGTAGTCGATTTAAAGGTGCTGCCGTTTAAAACTATGTTAGTGTTTAGTTGATCTTGGCATGGAGCTGGCGCTCCGCTGCCAGCGAGCTTCGCCAATCCCAAGCCCCTGTCCTCTATGCTTACTCCCCAAACAGACTTCTAGAACCTTTTGATAAGATCAAGTGTAGTAGCGTTCTTATAAAGTTTAGGATATGGCGGGTGAGGGGATGTAAACAGATGCGCAAGAGCGCTGAATAATATCCGTAATGGTAAAGTTTGCCAGTGTCTTATTGTGGATAACACAGCCAGGGTGGCACAAGTTAACAACTTTGAGTGGAATCCATGAAAACAACCCAATTTTGGCCTGACACAACCTCGTTTGATAAGGGACGATGTATGGAGGCATCTATAGGACACTTTGGAGGTAGCATTGAGACCAACGTGTGATGCTGCTATGGAGACAAGTCAATTTGGATAAGTCCTGTATGTGGGCAGTCCAAAAAGTTTTCAACCAGGGCAGTAGGTGGCCCTCCATAAAATGGAATAGAAAAAAAATTTTTTTTTGATTGCCTTATGTGCGTCCAAAAAAGTTTTCAAACAGAGGAGCAGGTAGGTGGCCCTCCATAAATGGAATAGATTTGAGTGCCTGTCGTGGCCTCCCAAAAATTGTTTAAAACAGAGGACCGGTTCGGTGCCACCATAAAAAATTAAAATGCATAAGTACTATAGCTAGAGCCCGTGGGCCCTGTCACCAAATACCAGTTGCCAGAGGTGGCACTCTGAGCCCTTTATGTGGGCACCCAGGCTGTCACCCCAAGACAGAGTTCACCAGACAGGACTCAAATCTTTCTGCAGTTCCAGAGACTTGAGATGCTACTGTCAACACTCTTTTAACGTGACACAACCTTCACTGATTGGAACTGCAGGAAGAGTGAAAAGGTGTGAACAGATTATCTTTGGAGGTCCCCTTGCTGCCCCCATTATTCTTCCTGTACAGAGAGACCCTGCAGAGAAGCTACAATGATGTCTGAATTTGCCCTCCTGCTTTCAACTGTATTGGTGTCCCCAGGGGGCCAATACAATTGAATGTTGGAATGTTGTGGAAGAACAGGAAGCAATAAGTTACTGTTTAAATTGTCATGTTGGCACCTGATGGTAAATAAGTAGGTTTTGGTTGTAGCTTGGGCACCCAGTCTCTAAAAGGTTCGCCATCACTGCTGTAGGGTCTCTGAGATCTCTGGGGTCTATTACTTTTTCTAAGTTTAAGGACAATGGTGACATAACTGGTGAAGATGATGGGAAAAGGGATCACAAACAGCATAACCAAGCAGACTATGTGAATGATCAGAGCATAGCCAGCACCCCAACCCTTTGCATAAAATAAACTTAAGAAATAAAAAGACTCAACACAAGACTCAGCCCCCAGATAATTCCTGGAGTGATTCTGACTCGTTTCTGTGTCCTATGGATTTTAGTCCAAAATGGCCACATGACCGATACCCAGTGATCAATACTCATGGCCGTCAGGAGGAGGACACTGGTGCTCATGTTTATAGTGAAGAGCATGCTATAAGTAATTTGGTAACTGAGTGATGATGAGTGAACATCAATGAAAGCCCAATAAACAATTATCATCGGAATAGAAGCGCAGCACAGGAGGTCGGCGATGGCTAAGTGGAGGAACCACACGGAACTGATCATCTTCTTCATCCTGAATCCAGCAATCCAAATGACTAATCCATTCCCGATAATCCCAAGGATGAGAATGATGCTAAGTGATGCAATTTTCAACTTCTGTAAAATGTTCATCTTGTCAGAAATGGCATCAAAAGTTCCTGCCTTGTCTCTAATATAGAATCTAAGAAGATAAGATGGGGGAGATGTTTAAGTTCATGAACAACTTACAATTTAATCAATTGAAAGTTTTCTAGACTGTTCACTTTTTCAAGTTAAGATCTATTGCTATATCCAAAAACTATGTCTATCTGCAAGTGTGAGAAGAAGTCTATAGCATTTAGAAAACTTATTTAAAATGAAAAAAATATTTGCATGGACGTAAACAGTAAAATTCTATGTTGTGACAATTAAAATTTAACTCTTGGGGGACTCCTGTGTCTTTTTATTATCGTTGAGATCTTTTTGTACTTTGATCTATATTCCATCTATATATTCAGGTAAAAAAAGGGTAAGAACTGTCTGTACAATCAGAGAAATGAGGAAAGAACTGCCTGTGGAGCTCAGAGACACAAGGACCTGATAGCTCTCTGTAGAGCTGAGATAATGTACATATGAAGGAGAGAACTGCCTGTGGAGTTCAGAGACATGAGGAGATGATAGCTCTCTGTAGAGCTGAGATAATGTACATATGAAGGAGAGAACTGCCTGTGGAGCTCAGAGACATGAGGAGATGATAGCTCTCTGTAGAGCTGAGATAATGTACATATGAAGGAGAGAACTGCCTTTGGAGATCAGAGACATGAGGAGATGATAGCTCTCTGTAGAGCTGAGATAATGTACACAGGAAGGAGAGATCTGCATGTGGAGCTTAGAGACATGAGGAGATGATAGCTCTCTGTAGAGCTGAGATAATATACATAGGAAGGAGAGAACTGCCTGTGGAGCTCAGAAACATGAGGACATGATAGCTCTCTGTAGAGCTGAGATAATGTACATATGAAGGAGAGAACTGCCTGTGGAGCTCAGAGACATGAGGAGATGATAGCTCTCTGTATAGCTGAGATAATGTACATATGAAGGAGAGAACTGCCTTTGGAGATCAGAGACATGAGGAGATGATAGCTCTCTGTAGAGCTGAGATAATGTACATATGAAGGAGCGAAATGCTTGGAGAAGCAGAGGACATGAGGAATGATAGCTCTATGTAGAGCTGAGAATGTGACATATGAAGGAGGAGACACTGCCTTGTGAGATCGAGAAATAGGAGAGATAGTACTCTGTAGAGCTGAGATAATGTACAAGGAGGAGAGAACGCCGTGGAGAGTCAGGACAATGAGAGAGATGATAGCTCTCTGTAGAGGAGATAATGTACATATGAAGGAGAGAAAATGCCTTTGGAGATCAGAGACATGAGGAGAGAGTGATAGCTCTCTGTAGAGCGGAGGATAATGTACACATGGAAGGAGAGATATGATGTGGAGCTTAGAGACATGAGGAGATGATAGCTCTCTGTAGGAGCTGAGATAATGTACACAGGAAGGAGAGACTGCCTGGGAGTCAGAGACATGAGGAGATGATAACTCTCTGTATAGCTGAGATATGTACATATGAAGGAGAGAACTGCCTGTGGGAGATCAGAGACATGAGGAATGATAGCTCTCTGTAGAGCTGAGATAATGTACACAGGAAGGAGAGAACGTGCCTGTGGAGACTCAAGACAGAGGAGATGATAGCTCTTCTGTAGAGCTGAGATAATGTCACAGGGAAAAGGAGAGAACTGCCGTGGATATCAGAGACATGAGGAGATGATAGCTTCTGTAGAACTGAGTAATGTACATTGAAGGAGAGAACTGCCTTGGAGATCAAGAAATGAGGAATGATAGCTCTCTGTAGAGCTGAGATATGTACAGGAAGGAGAGAACTGCCTGTGGAGCTCAGAGACATGGGAATATAGCTCTCTGTAGAGCTGAGAAATGTAACAAGGAAGGAGAGAGATCGCCGTGGAGTCAGAGACATGGGAGATAGCTCTCTGTGTAGAGCTGAGATAATATGACATAGGAGGAGGAGAACTGCCTGTGGAGATCAGGACATGAGGAGATTATGCTCTCTGTAGCTGAGATAATGTACATAGAAGAAGAGAGAACTGCCTGTGGAGCTCTAGAGAATGCGGAGATGATAGCTCTCTGTAGAGCTGAGTAGTAATAGGAAGGAGAGATCTGCCTTGTGAGCTCAGAGACATGAGAGATAATGCTCTCTGTTAGCTAGATAATGTACAAAGGAAGGAGGAGACTGCCCGTGAGATCAGAGAATGAGGAGATGATAGCTCTCTGATGCTGAGATAGTACACATAGGCAGGAGAGGAGAACGCCTGTGGAGATCAGAGACAAGGAGATTATAGCTCTCTGTAGAGCTGAGATAATGTACAGGAAGGAGGAAGGCTGTGGAGAGATCAGAGACATGAAAATAATAGCTCTCGATAGCTCGAGATAAGTACAAGGAGGAGGAGACTGACCGTGCAGATCAGAGACATGAGAGAGATAGCTCTCGTATAGCTGAGATAATGTACATAGAAGGAGAGAACTGCCTGTGGAGATGAGGACATGAGACGGTTGAAATGAATGTAAGCTCAGGACAAATAGGAGAGAACTGCCTGTGAGCTCAAAGCAACATGCGAGGAGAGATCTGCCTGTAGAGTCGAGAAAAGATGAGCTGGAGAAGATGGGTAAGAGCTCAAAGATGTGAGGAGGAGAGAACTGCCGTGGAGATCAGGACATGAGGAGATGATAGCTCTCTGATAGAGTGAGATATGTACACAGGAAGGAGAGAACTGCCTGTGGAGCTCAGAGACATGCGGAATGATAGCTCTTGTAGAGATGAGAAGGTACTAGGGAAGGAGAGAACTGCCTGTGGAGATCAGAGACATGAGGAGTAATGCTCTCTTTTAACGCTGAGATAATGTACAAAGGAAAGGAGAGAATGCCCGTGCAGATCAGAGACATGAGGAGATGATAGCTCTCTGTATAGCTGAGATAATGTACATAGGAAGGGAGAGAACTGCCTGGGGATCCAGACATGAGGAGATAATAGCTCTCTGTATCGCTGAGATAATGTACAAAGGAAGGAGAGAACTGCCGTGCAGATCAGAGACATGAGGAGGATAGATAGCTCTCTGTATAGCTGGATAATTACATAGGAAGGAGAGAACTGCCTGTGGAGATCAGAGAGACATGAAGACATATAGCTCTCTGTATAGCTGAGATAATGTACACAGGAAGGAGAGGAGAGAACTGCCGTGAGATCAGAGACATGAGGATGATGATAGCTCTCTGTATAGCTGCGATAATATACATAGGAAGGAGGAATGCCTGTGGAGATCAGAGACAGAGGAGGATAATGCTCTCTGTAGAGCTGAGATAATGTACAAGGAAGGAGAGGAGAACTGCTTGGGAGATGAGAATGCGAACATGAGTGTTAGTAGATAATGAATGTAGAGTACAGTGACATGAATAGGAGAGAAGCGTCGTGTGAGAGCTCCAGACATGAGGAGGAGAGATCGCCTGTAAGCTCAGAAACATGAGACGGAGAGATCTGCTGGTAGAGCTCAAAGATGTGAGGGGGAGAGAACTGCCTGTGGAGATCCGAGAACATGAGGAGATGATAGCTCCTGAGAGTGAATAAGTACACAGGACGGCGAGAACGCCTGTGGAGCTCAGAGACATGCGGAGATGATAGCTCTCTGTATAGCTGAGATAATGTACAAAGGAAGGAGAGAACTGCCCGTGCAGATCAGAGACATGAGGAGATGATAGCTCTCTGTATAGCTGAGATAATGTACATAGGAAGGAGAGAACTGCCTGTGGAGATGAGAGACATGAGGTTTAGATAACTGAATGTAGAGCTCAGTGACATGAATAGGAGAGAACTGTCTGTAGAGCTCAAAGACATGAGGAGGAGAGATCTGCCTGTAGAGCTCAGAAACATGAGATGGAGAGATCTGCTGGTAGAGCTCAAAGATGTGAGGGGGAGAGAACTGCCTGTGGAGATCAGAGACATGAGGAGATGATAGCTCTCTGTAGAGCTGAGATAATGTACACAGGAAGGAGAGAACTGCCTGTGGAGCTCAGAGACATGCGGAGATGATAGCTCTCTGTAGAGCTGAGATAATGTACAAAGGAAGGAGAGAACTGCCTGTGGAGATCAGAGACATGAGGAGATGATACTCTCTGTGACTGAGATAAGTACATATGAAGGAGAGAACTGCCTGTGGAGATCAGAGACATGAGGACAGATAGCTCTCTGTAGAGCTGAGATAATGTACACAAAGGAGAGAACGCCTGTGGAGCTCAGAGACATGGCGAGATTTAGATAGCTCCTTTAGAGCTGAGTAATGTCAAAGGAAGAGAAGATCTGCCTGTGGAGCTCAGAGACATAGGAGATGGTAGCTCTCTGTAGAGCTGAGATAATATACATAGGAAGGAGAGAACTGCCTGTGAGATCAGAGACATGAGGAGATGATAGCTCTCTGTATAGCTGAGATAATGTACATATGAAGGAGAGAACTGCCTGTGGAGCTCAGAGACATGCGGAGATGATAGCTCTCTGTAGAGCTGAGATAATGTACATAGGAAGGAGAGATCTGCCTCTGGAGCTCAGAGACATGAAGACATAATAGCTCTCTGTATAGCTGAGATAATGTACATAGGAAGGAGAGAACTGCCCGTGGAGATCAGAGACATGAGGAGATGATAGCTCTTCTGTATAGCTGAGATAATTTACATAGGAAGGAGAAGAACTGCCTGTGGATCAGACATGAGGAGATAATAGCTCTCTGTAGAGCTGAGATAATGTACATAGGAAGGAGAGACTGCTGTGGAGTCAGAGACATGAAGACTAATGCTCTCTGTATAGCTGAGATAATGTACAAAGGAAGGAGAGAACTGCCCGTGCATCAGAGACATGGAGATGATAGCTCTCTGTATAGCTGAGATAAGCATAGGAAGGAGAGAACTGCCTGTGAGATGAGAGACTGAGGTTAGATAACTGAATGTAGAGCTAGGACTAATAGGAAGAATTCTTTAGCCTCAAAGACTGAGGAGGAGAGATCTGCCTGTAGAGTCAGAAACATGAGATGGAGAGATCTGCTGGTATAGCTAAGATGTGAGGGGGAGAGAACTGCCTGTGGAGATCAGAGACATGAGGAGATGATATAACTCTCTGTAGAGCTGAGATAATGTACACGGAAGGAGAGACTGCCTGTGGAGCTCAGAGACATGCGGAGATTAGCTCTCTGTAGAGCTGGATAATAAGGTAATAGGGAAGGAGAGAACTGCCTGTGGAGATCAAGACATGAGGAATAAGCTCCTCCGTAGTAGCTGAAGATTACAAAGGCAAGGAGGAGAACTGCCCGTGCAGATCAGAGACATGAGGATGGATAGCTCTCGTATAGCTGAGAAATGTACATAGGAAGGAGAGAACTGCCTGTGAGATCAGAGACATGAGGAGATAATGCTCTCTGTATAGCTGAGATAATGTACACAGGAAGAGAGAACTGCCCGTGCAGATCAGAGACATGAGGAATGATAGCTCTCTGTATAGCTGAGATAATGTACATAGGAAGGAGAGAACTGCCTGTGGAGATCAGAGACATGAAGACATAATAGCTCTCTGTATAGCTGAGATAATGTACAAAGGAAGGAGAGAACTGCCCGTGCAGATCAGAGACATGAGGAGATGATAGCTCTCTGTATAGCTGAGATAATGTACATAGGAAGGAGAGAACTGCCTGTGGAGATCAGAGACATGAGGAGATAATAGCTCTCTGTATAGCTGAGATAATGTACAAGGAAGGAGAGAACTGCCCTGTCCTGTGGAGATCAGAGACATGAGGCATAATAGCTCTCTGTATAGCTGAGATAATGTACAAAGGAAGGAGGAATCTGCCTCTGCAGATCAGAGACATGAGGAGATGATAGCTCTCTGTATAGCTGAGATAATGTACTAGGAAGGGAGAACTGCCTGTGGGGAATGATAGACATGAGGTTTAGAATAACTGAATGTAGAGCTCAGTGACATGAATAGAGAGAACTGTCTGTAGAGCTCAAAGACATGAGGAGGAGAGATCTGCCTGTAGACTCAGAAACATAGAGGAGAGATCTGCTGGTAGAGCTCAAAGATGTAGGGGGAGAGAACTGCCTGTGGAGATCAGAGACATGAGGAGATATAGCTCTCTGTAGAGCTGAGATAATGTACACAGGAAGGAGAGAACTGCCTGTGGAGCTCAGAGACATGCGGAGATGATAGCTCTCTGTATAGCTGAATAATGTACAAAGGAAGGAGAGAACTGCCCGTGCAATCAGAACATGAGAGATGATAGCTCTCTGTATAGTGAGATAATGTACATAGGAAGAGAGAACTGCCTGTGGAGATCATGACATAAGACATAATAGCTCTCTGTATAGCTGAGATAAGTACAAAGGAGGAGATAATCTGCCCTGCAGATCGAGACATGAGGAGATGATATGCTCTCTGTATAGCTGAGATAATGTACATAGGAAGGAGAGAACTGCCTGTGGAGATCAGAGACATGAGAGATAATAGCTCTCTGTAGAGCTGAGATAATGTACATAGGAAGGAGAGAACTGCCTGTGGAGATCAGAGACATGAAGACATAATAGCTCTCTGTATAGCTGAGATAATGTACAAAGGAAGGAGAGAACTGCCCGTGCAGATCAGAGACATGAGGAGATGATAGCTCTCTTATAGCTGAGATAATGTACATAGGAAGGAGAAACTGCCTGTGAGATAGAGACTGAGGTTTAGATAACTGAATGTAGAGCTCAGTGACATGAATAGGAGAGAACTGTCTGTAGAGCTCAAAGACATGAGGAGAGAGATCTGCCTGTAGAGCTCAGAAACATGAGACGGAGAGATCTGCTGGTAGAGCTCAAAGATGTGAGGGGGGAGAACTGCCTGTGGAGCTCAGAGATATGAGGAGGAGAGAAACACTTGAAAACCAGATTTGTGTGAAAACAAAGAAATAAAGAAAGAGTAGAAAATGCTGTTTTAAAAGATACAAGAGCATGTTATAACTGCTATAACTCCAGTTTTCTCTTCCTGGTCTCCTTTTTGACACAGTCTGATGGTTTGGACGTGTCTTCAGTCAAATGCCCACTGTGACCAATCACCATCTTCACAGGAACTGGGACTGTGTCAGCAGTCTTATCTTTCATCACTTTCCAGAAGCCACTGATTGGCCACAGAAGACAAATAACTTTAACCAATTCTAATCCAGCTGTTACAACCAGGACCAAATGTGAGGAACTGGAGGAGGGTAGGTACATGATGGGGTAGTGTCCTGTCACGTCTCCTACCCCATCAATACCACAGACAGGACCTTGTCTGACAGTTTGCAAGTTTTCGAAAGATGTTATATCTGGCCAACATTGTAGCATGCCTCTAAAAACTGCTTTTATTGCTCTTTAAGCTAAAGTCCAGAAGGTGGAGTAGCTGGACTATGCAGCCAAGCTGCCCCGCCTCCTGATGGACGTTTGTGCTGCCCAACCCGCCTCCTTGACATTGTGCATTGGTGATAACTCCTCCACATCTTTGACTTTATCATAGGGAGGAGAAGGGGATAAATAAAAATATTTTTAACAAACTGCCAGACAAGGTACTGTTTATGGTCTTGGGGAGTAGAGGAGGGAAAATGTTCCCTTTAATACCCCCCTCTACAGCTCCCAGTCATTATTCAACTAAAGTCCTTTAAGACTCTGTTCACATCTGTCTTGTGATATACAGAGAATCCACCATGTAGGATCTAACACTCTGCACACATCACCTTACATGCATTAGGCCCCATTTAAGATTTTCATGAAACAAAATCTGATTTTCTTTTAAAGTACAAAGAATTGGGACTAGAAACCTCCAGGTCATTGTATCCAGGTGTATAAGGCGAGGTCAGTTTATCATACATAGGATCCATTCTGACTGTGCACCTAAATAACAGCAGATTATTACATACATTTATTTCATTAAAGGGAACCTACTACAACGATTCTACCTATAAAGGTAGATTGGGTGGTAGGTGCATCTATAGGATGTGAGGATAGCCCTTTTAAGGGCTAATCCTCACGTCCCCGCTATCTTTTTAAAAATGTAATACCCCAATATGTACATTTTCTTAAGCGGCTACTGGGGCATGGAGTAGCCGGACATGAGGCTACACATCACGGCTACTCCCCGCCCCAGTAGCCTTTTTTCTCCTCCTACCCTGAGATCTTCGGCGTGCAGCTCCTCGTAGCTGCGCGCCCTCATCCGAGAAGCTGGAGTTCTGTGCATGTGCAGTAGCTTCAGCTTCGGAGCAGTGGCCACGCAGCCGTGGGCCGTCCGTTCAGCACATACGCAGAACGCCGGCTTCCCAGACAAATATGTCAGGGTAGGAGGAGAAAAGAGGCTACTGGGGCGTGGATTAGCCGCGACATGTAGCCTCCTGTCCGGCTACTCCATGCCCCAGTAGCCGTTTAAGAAAATTTACATATTAAGGTATTAAAGTTTAAAAAAAAAGGCTATCCTCACATCCCATACATGCACCTATCACCCGTTTTACCTTTATAGGTCGAATTTTGGTGGTAGGTTCCTTTTAAAGCATGATTATTATTGGATCCTTTTTTAGCACGGATCACACATCCCAAGGAAATGGAACATCCGATCTCAGTTGTGACTAGGTTACATTGGGGCACATGTATCATGAGTCCGGCTTTGTCCGTCTGTTTTTTTTTTTCTTGGTTTTTCTGCTGGTCAGATGTCTCTTAGTGGTTTTTCCTTATTGACACATGTGGTGTTTGGTCTTTAATGAATTTGTAACTTTTTATAACAAAAGTCCCCAAAAGTCTCCATATGTCGCAATCAGCTTTTAGCTAAAGTCTACGGCTGGTCAGGGGTGACCTTAGATGCTTTTTTTTAAAAAAAAAGTCGAAACATTCACATTTGGACCCAGGAAACACTGCAGAAAACTAGACACTGGCGAACTGTGAACTATCTTTGGCACAAAAAAAAAACTCACAAATGAGCACCAGCACCATAAAAAGTCTTAAAAATTAAATAAAAAGGCAAGAAAAATCAGTTTGTGAATGCGTTTCATTACTTATCGATACTACAGATCAGGTATTAGATCACATTTTATTTACAGCCCCATAACACTAGTGTAATATACGATATAAACTGCAAGAGATTGGGATTATTTTTGCGCCTACGTCCCCTCCTTGCCATGTATCCTACAAGCACCGGCGTATTGTAAATTCCCCCATAATTTTACTAGTCTGAGCAGTGGAGTAAAAAGGAGAGGCAGGGCCCCATAGCAAACTTTGGAATGGGGCCCCATTTACCCTTTAAAAATTATACATACAGTATATACACCATATATACATCAATACAACATATACACACATGCATACCAGTATATGCACATCACTTATGCATACTCATTTAGAGCATGTAAACATCACAAATACGCACATACAACATATTCACATCCAATACTCCAGGTGCCGGGGCCCCCTGACACTGTGGGCCCCATAACAGCTGCTATGGCTGCTACCACTGTAGTTATGCCCCTGAGTCTGAGGCATCTTTGCATTTTTAGAAAACACTAGTATTGCAGATGACACGTTATGGGGGGGTTGGGGGTGGAGTGGCGGGGGGAGACAGGTCCACATTTTGCATTGGGGTCCAAGAGCCTCACTTTACGCCTCAAATATCAGTCATTACCCAACTTACCTCTCCATTTCCCCTCATCCAGTCTGATACTCACCCGCTGCCTTCACTTCTCTACGTGAGTCACTTTTCTGTGTTCAGTCACCAAAATTGTTTGTTACACCCAACTTATCCACCCTGTGATTTCCTTTATATATTTAGAACGTTCTGTTTTGACATTTCTTTGTCCGTATCCCTGGTGATAAAAAAATTAGAAAATACAGATAATGATCTAGAGACTCAAAAAGTGCAGGAGTCACTACAACCAAAATGTTTTAGTGTCTGGGGAAATATTTTTATTTATATTTACCTAGTTTATAAACTTTACCAATGTTACAGCTTTACAGGAAACCCTGCCATTTATTGGAGTGCATTATAAGTTAAAGGGGTTGTCCACTCCATATAATCTGTTATTCATTAAAGAGACTGCCCCCTTCCACCAAAAAATTATTATTAAGCTCACATGTAGGAAAACTGGCAGGCACTATCTTCCATCAGAGCAGTATCCCCACTCGAGACACATTAAGCCACAGACCAATCCTGGAACCAGAGATCGCGGTACAGGACCATGCGGTGGTGCTCAGTTAATAAACATAAAAGTCCATAAGCAACATGTAGAAGAAAGTAACATCCACTTGTTAGAAAAGTGTAAGGTCCTTTATTCAGGTGAAGAAGCGTAAAATCCCATGCAGGGAGAAGCAAGCCTTGGCAACGGGGCCGTTTCGCGCTCAGTGGCGCTTTCTCCAGCTTAAGTGGCTTGCAGGTTGTTGGGCGGGGAAGCCACTACCAGCCAGAGTGGTCGTATCCAAGAACAGCAATCTTTTCTTTTAAATGAGATCGCTTTTATTAAACTTCTCCATTACATTTTCCATTTACAACATTGAAGACAACCCTCTATGAACTCTCCCCCACCCTCCTACCCCAAAAACCCCAGCCCCCCCCCATTTCCTGGTACAATTCCGCAGGAGTCTATAGTTTAGCCTTGGCGAGGAGGTGATTCCATTCATGTTATTGGTTATCTGCGGTCAGATACAGCAGTATACCAGCCTATTCAGTCCAATCTCCGCAAACATACAACACTCATTTGGACAAAGGGCGCTGCCGAACCTGTTCATCCCCATCAGGCAGATCAAGTTTGCTTAAGGTATGTTACATTTCATGCAGTTTGAGTCTGACCTATCCCCTATTTTGGCCAGAAGAGCTGGCGTTTTATAGGTCCTGTGCAGCAACAGTAAGTGTGAAAATCTCCTACTTTCGCTGAAGTAGAGCGCTGGTGTTAGGGATAGTGTCCCATCGAGTATCTGTGAGTGGCCCTAAACAATCTTGTTTCTAAGGGACAACACGGCTACATTTATGGGAAATTATCATCATGCAGGTACATTTTTTGATAACATCCAACTGAACAGATGAATTAAATCAAATGGTAATTCCCATTTGGTAATATCCCTCTAAGCATTTTTTTCTTTCAAATAAATAATATAATAATAATTTACATGTTGTATGAATATTGATAATGTAGCAGGTCAAGAATGTGCATATGATGCATATGAATACCCCAGTAGCTTGACATCCCCTACAGCATGTAGGGAAGCTGATACCTTCTGACAAATACTTTAAACAAGGCATCTTTAATATTTCTGGGAAACTACATTGGGAATCATCAACGTGGGACCATTGCCTAATGGGATATGAAGATCAGTTGGGTAAAGGGACTAGGGTTGAGTTTATTAGTGTAATGAGACCTCTGGCATCGGAGCTTCACAAATAGATTGCTCTTTGTGAGATTAGTTGGGGGGCAGTTTAAGCAGGAAGGAGAGAACAGAGGATTGTAAATTAAAGGGGTCGATTAAAAAAAAATTATATATAAGGCTTGGGGGAGCTAGAAAAACAATAAAAATCTTATACCCCTCCGTTGCACCAACATATTACATTACAGTATTAGGGAAAAAAGAAATATACTGAGTATCTATCCTGAAAAATGAAAGTTCCGACCCCAGATGGTATCATTACAGATCAGTACAATGGAGTTTGTGAGGACAGGTAAGTGTCTATAAGAAATGCCCTTGGGTCTTATTGACCTTAGACTCACACAATGTACAGTCACCAGTTTCATCACTCCTACTAGCAAATTGCTGAAAATAAATAGAAACTGAACACATCAACAACTTCTGCCAAATGAGGACCTGAAAGAGAACAGGAAACCGCTGTGGGCAGACGAGAGAAGCTTTCCTGGAGATTGATTTCACTAAACACATGTATAGTTACACAATAAAGACATATACAATACAATAATAGAAATGAATTCACCCACAATTTGGTTAGAAGGGAAATTTGAAGGATGAACCTAAAACTTTTGAATTTATATATCCACCTGTTTAACGTGTCATTGCTTTTTGCACAACTTTTTGGAATCTAAGAGCCTAATGGCAAATGTGCAATAAATTTTCTAGTTCTAGTTCTAGAATTAATATTTACACAGTCCTCCTTATCATGTTGTTTCATGATCAACAGTAATAAAGTAATAGAATATGGTCTATTTGTACAGACACTTACATGGGTGTACACCTCCATTCAGTACAGAATCAAAGAATAAAGGGAATTATATGTTGGAAACAACAGGATGTGAGTGTATAATTAGTATTAAGATTTAACTTTTATTCTTACTAAACAAAGTCAAAAAGACAATTTTTTAATTTAATAATAAGAAGTAGTAACACAGTAGTAACCACGGAAAATATGCAAATAAGTTTTCTAGGTTGGGATAAGGAAAACCACACCTCTTTCAGCTTCCTTCTAAGGCTACATTCAGACGATGTATGCCCGCCGTAATGTAGTACAGTGGGCACACATCGGCGCTGCGGAGAGCAGCAGGGGATGAGCGCAGCCCAAACCTGCCCCTCTCCATAGGCATATACAGCGCACGGCGCCGTATCACGTAGAAACATAGGACAGGTCCTATCTTTCTATGGGCTACGGAGCGGTACGGTGCCGCCCGTGTGATGCACCGTACCACTCCCATACAGGGTCGTGAGCCCATACAGAGTACGCTGTATATACGTCCCCCATACATGTGTGTGAATGCAGCCTAAGGCAGCTCACTTGATATCAAGAGGCCTTATGATGTAGGATTAAAACCAAACCAGTATATATATTCCAGACGGACTCCCAACTGACTCCAGCACTGTTTCCACCTGATTGGTTCTTCTCAGTACAGCGTAGAGTTTGGCTGACTGAGAGGCTTTTGACTATGGTTAGGAAGTAAGAGCTTTCCTTACGGAGACTGCCAATTAAGGCCGCTGGGTAGGCGTGTGGAGACTTATAAAGCTGGAACCTTCAAAATCTAGGGGATTCAAGGAAAATATGCAAATAAGTTTCCCAGAATGGGATTAGCAAAACCACGCCTCTTGGCTTAGAGTGTCAGAGAGTCATCAATAGGTTCCACCAGAGAAAACTAGAAGACACACAGAAATGCACAGAAGTGAACATCCTTTGCCACATCCTACACTGACACAGCTTTATTGTGAACAATGCCTGCAAAACCCATGGGAAATATGCAAACACGTTTTCCATGATAGGATGAGACCCATTGTGACACATCAGACCATACAAAACTATTTAAATCAGTTTTGTCTGCATTCCAGAAGACCACATCACCGGGGTATTGGACCGCACCGCCAGGCACAGGCGTCATAGACTTCTTGCAAGGGTCAGGCCTCATTGCTGTTTAATAATCAAAGTCAATTTGCACTAAGCAGAAATTCTGGCCACCATCGATGTTGGAGAAGTTGAGATGACTGCTACACACAGGCCCCTGATGTCACTAGATGAACCTTTGTTGGTCGTGGTGCTACAGTGTTCTGTGTCAATACTGGACTGCCTTGGGTGACAAGCCTAGACTACATGATTAACATCATTAATGCAGTCATTGTGCCTCTGTATGATCATCTCAGGACTAATTCAATTTTCGTAGATGACAATGTACCAACTCCTCAAGGTTGCATCATTAGGGAGTGGATGGTACAGATTTCGGAAAACCTTTTGCATCAGCTGAGTGGCCATGTGGAGGCTTGTTATTCTGTACCCTAGAAGGACCGTTGGGTAACCCTATAAGAAGAGTGGGATGCAGCTTCGGCAGACAATTTCTGACTTGACAACAGCATGAGACATTGTTGTCAGCTGTAATTGATGCTCAAAGCCACATGACAAGTTATTGAGACACACATTGGTGGGGTTGCACCAAGCATTATTGTTGGCTTTTGTTTCAATAGATTGTATGAGGTGAGGAAATCACCATTGGATGCTTGAGCTTAAATGCCCAACTTTTAAGATATAACATTATTGCAGTATGAAAGTTTTTTATTTCATCCTAACTTTTTATAGTGTTCCTACATTAGTGTGTATGTTGTGAGGATATTGCATTGATTTGGAGGACAGGAAACTAAGTGCCGCAGCCAAAACATTCACATTTTGGTTGCTTCTGGTTCTTCTGGATTGGCCCCACTTACATAAATGTGTGTTAGAGGATGTTTTCTTTTCATTGTCTGATGTTTCTAAGTTATTTAGTTTATTTTGTTAGCCTGTAAAGTATCGGCATTTATTGTAGTGCTTTACAGCCGTTAACATCTCTCACTGTCCCTAGTGGGGCTCACAATTAGGGATGAACAGACCCATACAGAAAAGTATAGGCTTGTACCAAACTCTGCCGATTTTCACTAATTGGAAACTTTTAAATCATTCTGGCACTGCATGTATTTCATTTACAGGGTGTAACTGGGGTGTGTTTAGGGTTTGGTACTGGAAACTGGACCCAAACAGGATTTTTATATCGAGTCAACCCAGTAGCATATTTATAACCTAGACACAGACGTGTGGATTCGGGGATCGAGATAAAAGAACAACGTAAGTTAAATTTTTTATTTAATAGACACACTAGGCAATACAGTTCACACAATCAATATATGTACAAAAACACAGTTGTTCGTGGTGCACAATTTGCCCCTTAAGGAGGTACTCACGGTATAAGACCGGTCCACACAGTCTATGAAAAGTCCACAAAAATAGAGAAAATAATTTCACTATGACCGGAGCTCCAAAAATTCTTCTTCTCCCTCTTGTTCTATCTTAAAACATTGATGAACAGCACCAACCTTCAGTTTCTCCTGCTGAAAGTATGTCACCATTCAGACTAGCACCATCGCACTCTCATTCTCCTCCTTTAATTATATTGTGGCTGGAAGAAAATATGCAGGCAGATGGTGTGGTACATTCCAATAGAGGTAAAATTGAGCAACGCCCCGGAAGAAGCCTTGCCGGCGAAACCCTGGGTTGGGCGGATAGGAAAGCTAGCGTCCCGTTATGTGAATTTGTGATATGCGCATTTTTAATGGATTTTTGTGAGTATGATGAACTGAAATAAATTTTAACTCTATTGGAACGTACCACACCATCTGCCTGCATATTTTCTTCCAGCTACAATATAATTAAAGGAGGAGAATGAGAGTGCGATGGTGCTAGTCTGAATGGTGACATACTTTCAGCAGGAGAAACTGAAGATTGGTGCTGTTCATCAATGTTTTAAGATAGAACAAGAGGGAGAAGAAGAATTTTTGGAGCTCCGGTCATAGTGAAATTATTTTCTCTATTTTTTTGGACAATATATGTACAGTTTACACTGTAAAAAAGTTTACACACAGTTTACACTGTTGAACAAGTAATGCTGATATGAACCCTCCCCCTACTTTATGCCTACTTTACCCAAAACTATGTCAAGTCAGACCTAGTGTAACTTTGTCCCCCCAATGGATACATCAAGAGGACAATGTCTCTTGGCGTATCCGCCATGATGGGGGGGGGGGGGGGGGGGGATGACCACCTTGTTATTTTTTTTCTTTTTAGTGAAAAAGTACCAAAATTGTGAAACTATAAGTTAGACATTTTTCCAAATACATTTCTAGGAACTACAAATAAATAATCTAAGCCTGGAGACTTATTTTTATCATCTCCAATATGTGTATTTTAAAAGCAGTATCGTGAGAGCTGTTTATGGTGTGTTGCATATATGTTAATGAGCCACAGAAAAAAGGTCCAGTTCTCTTTCTTGTAGTGGCACCATGAAAGACTAATCATCAGTAGTAGGAGTTGGTTCAAGGTCCTCTTCCTTGTAAGGATCATTATGATTTTCACTTAAGGCTTTTTCAACCCTGAAGGGGATGGATCTCAGGAAATTATGTCTAAAATCCTGGCCCATAAAAACATAAATAATTGGGTTGATGCAGCTGTTTAGGTAAGCCAGGCAGATAAGAATAGTAATAACTATCTGAGATTGAATGTCAAATATGTAATACTTGGGTGTTAGTCCCCAGGTGTAATACGGAGCCCAGCAGATGAAGAAACACAATATAACAGCGGTGATGATCCTGTAGGGTCTCCGGGATCTCTGGGGTCTCTTACTTTTTCTAAGTTTAAGGAAAATGGTGACATAACAGGTGGTGATGATGATAAAAGGGATCAAAAACATTATTATAAACCTGATCAGGTGAATGGTCCATGCTGTATAATTGCTAACTCTGAAATCTATGTAGATCAAATAGTAGTAATACACCGAACCATTGAGAGTGACACTCACCACCCAAATTATTGCCACAATGATTCTCACTAGTTTCTGTGTCCTATGAACTTTAGCCCAAAATGGCCACATGACCGATACCCATCGGTCAATACTCACAGCTGTCAAGATGAAAACACTGACGTTCATGGTTATTATTATCAGAATGTCAAACAATACGTGGATAACAAATGTTTCAGACTCAGAATGGTAAACCAACACTACAAATAGTAGGGGAATAGAAGCGCAGCACAGGAGGTCGGCAATGGCCAGGTTCAGGAACCACACGGCACTGATTGTCTTCTTCATCCTGAATCCGGCAATCCAGATGACTAATCCATTCCCGATAATCCCAAGGATGAAAATGATGCTGTATATGGAGATTGACACCTTCTGTATGATAATGTCCACCTCAAAGTGAATAGCTGTGTGATTCGTTTCTTGGTCCTCATTAGATGACCTTAAACAAGAGGATGGGGGAAAAGTTAGGATAAAAATAATTTATAGTTTAAAAACATGTATTCCTTGAACTCTTAAAGGAGTTGTCTGAGACCGTAAAAAAGGCATTGGTGGCTGGGTGGGGGCTGATTAAAAAAATAAACATTTGCTTACCTCCGCGGTCCCTCCTGGCATCCCACGTTGCCATCTCTCTGATCCGTGTCCCGGTAAACAAACAGGGGCACGGAAGCTGCACTGCATTTAGCTGCTGGATGGCTGAGGGGGGCGGCCACACCCACCCATCCCTCATTATACAGCTCTGGGATTGGGAACGGGTGGACCTGGATGGCCGGAAGCTAAACACAGTGAAGCTTCAGTGCCCCTGTTTGTTTACAGGAGCATGGACCAGAGGTATGACAGCAAAGGATGCCGGAAAGGACAGCAGAGGTAAGTAAATGTTTACTTTTTTAAGCAGCCCACTTCCAGCTACCAATGATTTCTTTTTAACGTTCTGGGACAACCCTTTTGAAGGGGTATTTCAGGAATATGAACAGCGGATACAAATAATAATGCTATAAATAAATGAATACTAAAAAACTCAACATCGTTACTCACAAAACAAAGCTTAAATGATTCACCAAATTATGTGGGCTTTCTAAAGTAGTCGGAGTTATCACCAAGATGGCCTCCACAGGCTACTACATCTCCCATGATCCTACAGGTCTTAGTTACAGCTTCTCCCTTTCATGCTCTACTCCCATTGATGATGTAACAGACTGTCCTGCTCTGTAACCATAGTAATGATGTGTAACTGCCATCACTGCACATTACAGCACTCATTTGGGTCTCACCATATAACTGGCCATACTGGATGCACTGCAACCCACTGACTACAGCCAAACATAGTGGTGATCAGGACATATGATATGGACATCTGATATGCAGCATCTCCTGTCCTGTTTCTCCTCCACAGGGACAAAGTAAATGTATTGATCAAAGGGCTATTAGCATTTTAATTATCCATTATAGTGGATGTCCTCAACATTTTTTTTGCTAAGAGGAGCTAAATTTTAAATAACAATAATTACATATTAGCTTATATTTTAAAGACCCATTTGAATAAGAATTATGCTGATTCCTGGAATAAGCCTTTAAGTAAAAAAAGGAGAACAGGAAAGGTTTAATTGTGGTCCGAGGTTTCCCTACATGACCACCAGTTCTAGACCACCATAAGTATATTATCGCTACTAGTGATGAGCGGACACAAACCACAATATTAGAGTCCGTCCTGTTTCTGGAAATGGCTTCCTCAACCAGGAAACCCCTTCTGAGAACATCAGAATCCCCATTGTAATGACTTGAGATGAACGAGTATACTCCCATGCTCGAGCATTTAATTAAGAAAAGACAGTGAAGAACAGTGAAGAATACAAAGAAAACAGTGAACACAGGATCATTTAAGTGAAGAACACAGTGAAGAACACATTGCAGATGTTTCTGTACATCTGCTAACTTATCCGAAGACACGTGTGCCGAACGGTGTTCTTCACAATAGTATGTGAAGAACAATATGTGTTTCCATACATCTGCAAGGTATTCTTCACACATATTGTTCTCCACATACAATTGTGGAGAACACCGTTCTGCACACGTGTCTTCGGAACAGATTGCAGATGAACGCGAACATCTGCAATGTGTTCTTCAGTGTTTTTTCAATGTGTTCTTTCAGTGAAAACATCTGCAAACATCTGCAATGTGTTCTTCTTTAGTGTTCTTTCAATGTGTTCTTTCAGTGAAAAATGCTCGAATCTCCCATTGACTTCAATGGGGTTCGTTATTCGATACGTGCACTCGAGCATCGGGAAAGGTTTGTCTTGAATAACGAGCACTCGAGCATTTTAGTGCTCGCTCATCTCTAGTAATGATATGTTTGGATGTGACAGAGATATTTTGTGGTAGATTTGGCAGATCTGGTCAGATCTGGTCTCTCCACAGGATCTAATTAATAGAAAGTCTAAGTGACTTCCTCATTAATAACCACATTGATTAAGTCTATCTAAGGCTTTGTTAAGACTTGGATAGAGATGTGATTGGAGCAAAACCTGATATGTATTGAATTGTATTGAATAAATAATTTTAACCTACAGTTCAGTATTATCCAGATGTCCAGTCATGTTAGGAAAGGTTGCGTGATGATTAATAGGATCCATTCAGATTTTGTACCTAAAATTAAATAAAACCAAAATATGAAAACTTAACAGTAAATGATTATCCAGTTTACCCCTAACAACAATGAATAGAGGGTGGTTGTATTTTATTCCAAAACGACGTAGATTATTTATTGAACTAAAAGATGCAAAAAATGGCAGAATTTCCATGTATCAGCCCTGGTGAATTTTAAAAAGATCCAATAAATCCTGATCATTTTTTTTCTTCCTATTTATGTAGCTATTCTCTGAAAACCAAACAGAGAGCAAATAAATCTCCATCAGTACAATAATTTCCTCCTGTTCCACCCTCTTCCAGTTGGATCAGGGACATTGACCCTCTACTCGGGTCTGACTTGGAGAGCTTCCTGGAGGTTGTCGAGAGAAGAACGTTGGTGAAATTTAAGGCAATAATGTGCAATTAAAATATCCCCTTTTATCGTTGGTCAATGGCCAAAAAAGCTGATTTGGACTATTTTTAACTAAGGAGGAGCAGTTGAGGTGAATGTCCTTTATAACAAAAAAAAAATGGTAACTATAAAATAACTATTGGGGAGTAGAGGAACTTTTTTTTATTTTTAGTTTTTCTTGTATTTGTAATTTTGTATGTAAATTTGTATTGTGTGGTTTGTGTATGGCATGCTGAGTCACCTTAATTTACACTTGGTTATGAATTAAGTTTCATTGTACAGGCGGTCCCCTTCTTAAGAACACCCAAATTACAAGTGTAATTTTCTTTACGAAAGCCTTAGGCTACAATAAACAGCTATAATCATTATCAAATGTATCTGTAATGAAGCTTTATTATGAATTTTGGTTCTTATGGCAATCCAACAGAGGCCAAAAAAAATCTGGCTGCAGATACAATTATAAAATATACACTTCCGACTTACATACAAATTCAACTTAAGAACAAACCTACGGAGCCCGGGGACTGCCTGTATTTTATGTACTCTAGACTGGTGCTCAGGTCCAAGCTCCATGCTAGTGGATAGTCTTTTTTGGCAACTTATAATAAAGAAAGCTGAGCACACTTACCTACAAGGATATATTTATTCCTTTAAAAAAATATCTCAAATATGATGTCAGATAGATGTCTTAATTGCAACTAAAGACATAAAAGAACAAATAATAGTAAGAATAGAATGACTGTAGCAATAAAAATAAAAGTACATGGATCAGAAACTTACGGTATATGTAAAACAATCCCTATAGACATTACCCAAGTATAGATACATATGGAGGCATAATATGGGGTCCATTAGGCTTCTAGCCCCAGGATGACATGTTTAGATTTTCCATGGGGTATCAAAAGCTTAACTGTACGCCATAACCCCAAATGCTATTCCTGTGATTGTTTGTCATATAAATTTCTGATCCTATAGGATCTGACGCCATCTAAGTTGGAGATATATTTTAAGGAAAAAAATAATCTAGTATTTTTCTTGGTCATTGTGCTGAGCTCTCTTTCTAATAATTCTATTTTTGTTTGTCACCTGGACAAAAAACTGGCAGCACAATTTTTATTTACCTACCAGGGTAAAGGGGTTGTTGTGCTGGAACTTCTTCTACCGCTTTTTCGTTGAGTTACTAGTCCTATGTTTTAGGAGCACTAACCTATTTTGCACTCAAACTTTTTTATCAATACTTCGGAAATGTAATGTTTGTCGTGGTAGATCATGCATGTAGCTGGTAATAGTTATTGGGCTTACGAATATATTCTTTAGGGATGTCGTGTCTTGAACTCTGTCCTTAGGGGGTGAGGGTTCAGGCTGATGATGTGCACCCATCTAGTTAGAATTAATCTCCATGTGAATGTTACAATGTTACACCTGATCAATGAATTCCAGTTTACATAAGCCGCAGGCTACATGGGTTACAGATATTATTCAATAACGTCACATGACATTAAAATATCTAAATAAAAGTCAGGTTCTAATTTGCTACATGTATATTATAAGCAGAAGCACAACCAATGCTCAATCTCTGCTATGCCCCTCAGCTTTACTGAATTATTTAGAGTTTCGGTCTTCCCATTTTGGGGAAGACATATTATGGGGTCCCTTGGGCTTCTATCCTCAGGAGAACTTAGTTTAGATTTTCCTTGGGGTTTCAATAACTTACCTTTACACCATAACCCAACACATCTCTACATCCCCCATCATCTGGTATGGTACTCACCCGTTGCCTTCACTTCTCTGTCTGATCTTTTCTCCAGCTTCCAAAAACTTTGACATTCTTATAACTTCTCCTTTCTGTGATTTCCTTATTCTGTGACTTCCTTTAATAAAGGTATTACCACATATTTTATTAGTCCATATGTCTTATTATAGAAAACCCGTGAAAATACAGTTTCTCTTAGCAAGTTTGTAACATTGGGATGAAATGTTTATCAGAAAACAAAATGGGGCTGATTTACTAAGGGTCGGGTTTCCGACGATTTCAGTTTTGCGCCGAATTGGTTTCCGGCAATTTCCTTTTTTCACTGAATTGGCACATGCAATCGGATTTTGTCACATCGGCGCTGGCTTGCACGCGACACCGTCGGACAACCCGACAGATTCGGACAACGCGCAAGATTTAACATTTAGAATTGTGACGCAAGACACGCACTTACCGGTAAGAGGACAGTGAACTCCGGCGGACCTCAGCGCGGAAGCGATTCATGTAGGAAATTGGACGCACGATCATAGTGATTCGCGCCAGACACGAATCCTCATTGGACAACGCATTTCGGGATCGCGACAGGACCGGGTAAGTAAATCTGCCCCAATATACATCGGGTAGGGGGATATTTCTCACCACATTTTATGATTTCTTGATCTAATTTTTTTTTTTAACCACAATTTTTTATTGACAAATTTTTAACAATACAGGCATTAGCATTACGGCACTTGTACATTCGTACATCAGATATAGCTTCTTATACCTTACATCATTACATAACGATTTTAGGATCTCCAATCTTCATTACCTAATACAGAAATCATATCGTTAGTACATTAGGTGATGGTGATGTTTTGTTCCAGGCGAGATCTTCTTAATAAGTCATTATGTTTTATCCTAAATACAGTTCACGGGTAAATTGCTACAAGTTTTGCCAAGTGAGTTATGTAGAAAGCATTAACTCCTAGTATAGGCCTGTCTTAACGAAGGTTGTGACTTTATTCGTCACTTGTATACCAAGTACAACAATTGTAACATATAACAAAGTTTAACTAAGAAACTAAGTAAACTTGACCTGTGATATTTGCAAAGGATGTCTTTGAAGATTTATCAGAGGGTTAGCCTTGGTAATAAATGCTATTTTCCCATGGTTCCCATACCTTCCGGTACTTTTCTATCTTTAATTCTTGATACGTTAATGCTTTTTCATATGTACCTATAGTGTTTATTTGTTTGATTACCTCCCCTATTTGGGGACATGTTGATTCTTTCCAATACCTTGTAATTACTAGTTTGGTAGACATTAGTATGCTAACTGCCAATGGTTGTAGCTTGGATGGGAATACATCTAGATTGATGAGTAAGAGTGCGTTTTCTGGTGCTAAGTGAATGTGTTTCTCTGCGAGTTTCGATAACATTTCAGAGGTACTATCCCATAGGGTTCTGACCCTTGGGCATTGCCATAAGGTGTGTAGGAGAGTTCCTTTACTTCCACAATTCCTCCAACACAGGGGTGAGGATGTTGGGAATATTTTATGGATTCTTGATGGTGTGAAGTACCAACGCATGTGTGATTTCGCAATGGCTTCTCTATGATTAGCGCATCTTAGGTGTGAGTTAGCTAGGTGGTTTGCTTTCTTCCACTGTTCTTCAGTGAATGATGTCTTTAAATCTTGTTCCCACCTACTCATGTATGGGAGTTTTGTAAAGATATTCTTCCCCCTTATCATATTATATATGTTTGAGATGCCTTTGTTCATAGGCCTACCTATATTGTATAATTCTAATAGTTTTTTGTTAACTCTGGGTGTTGGGGTTACGGCCTTTTGCATAAAACTTCTAATTCGTAGGAAAGTGTAAAAATCTTGAGGGGGAATGGTATATTTTCTTTTTAAAATCTCGAATAAAGTTATCTCTTTCCCCGACATTATGTCCTGGATGGATTGTATTCCTTTATACTTCCAGTTGGTTACGTTTAGGTTTTTAATGATGTATCCCATCAATTCAATTGGAATATGTTGTAGGGGTATTTCCTCTCCAGGATTTGAGAGCTGCATAAATTTTTGCCAGGCAAGGTCTGAGGCTTGTATGGTGATAAGATTAGGTTGTGGGGGATGAGTTTGCCACATATAGGATAGTAGTCTATATTTCAAGGGATGGTTGTTTTGGTGAACCCTCTCTATGTCGCACCAGGATTTCTCATTGGAGTCTAACCACCAATGTTGGGATTGATCTATAATTGAGGCAAGATAGTAGTCCTGTAAGTTAGGTATACCCAATCCTCCTACGGTTTTATTTTTGGAAAGAGTACCAAAGGCAACTCTTGGGCGTTTATTTTGCCATATGAACTTGTTTAGTTGCGCTCTAATGGTGCAAAAAAATTTATTTGGAATTGGTATTGGGAGAGTTCGGAAAAGGTATAAATATTTTGGCAATATTAGCATTTTGTATGCTGCTATCCTGCCGAACCATGACAGCAGCATCTTTGAGTAGGTTGTTAGTTCATTATCTATTATTTTAATCATGGGAAGAAAATTGTGTGTATAAAGCTTAGAGACCGGGAAGGTTAAATGTGTACCCAGGTATGTGATTTTAGTATCTTGCCAATCTAATTTAAATAATTGCTTAAGGAGCACTAGTTGTGTTTTTGTGACATTCACCGGTAGAACTTGTGACTTTGCATTATTAACCTTATAATAAGATATAATTCCAAATTGTCCCATTAATTGAAGGCTGTTATTTAAGGATTTTTCTATGTCTGTAAGTGTTAATATTATATCATCCGCAAACAAAGCGAGTTTATGCTCCGTGTCACCAATTGTGATACCTTTTATATCAGGGTTTGCACGGATGGCTACTGCTAACGGCTCAATCGATAGAATGAAAATTATAGGGAACAGGGGGCAGCCTTGACGCGTTCCATTGGTAAGGGTAAATTCTTGTGACCTTACTCCATTTATGAAAACTGTAGCGGATGGGTGGGAATATAAGGCTTTGATTGCTGAGAGAATGTGTCCAACCAGGCCCATGCTCTTTAATACGGAAAATGCGTACTCCCAGTTGATTCTGTCGAACGCCTTTTCGGCGTCGACAGTTACGAACGTGGCAGATGTTTTGTTCAGTTCGCAATGATGTAGTAGATTAATTACTCTCCTAGTGTTGTCATATGCCTGTCTATTAGGGGTGAATCCTGTTTGATCGTTTGTTATTAGTTGTGGTAATACACTTTTAAGCCTATTGGAGAGTAACTTGGCGTATATTTTAACATCATTATTCAATAACGAAATGGGGCGGAAGTTGGCTGGCTGATCAGGAGTTTTCCCTGGTTTAGGGAGAGTAATAATGATCGCTTCAAGCATTTCCTTCGGAAATTCCCCTTTGATGGCTGCTAAAGAGAACACCTTAAGTAGAAAGGGTGTTAGAGTCGTTGCAAATTTCTTGTAAAAGGATGTTGGTAAGCCATCAGGGCCTGGTGCCTTATTGTGTGGGAGGGACTTAATTGTTTTAATAATTTCTTCTCCTGTTATAGGGGCGTTTAATAGCAGGAGTTGCTGGTCATTGACCTTAGGGAGGGATAATTTTTGTAAAAAGGTATTTATAATTTCTGGTGTGGGCTTTATAGTTGAATTGTCTCCAGCCAGATTATATAGGTTGGAGTAGTATGTCCTGAAAGCATCTGCTATTCCTCTAGGGGTCATAATCTTTCCTCCAGAAGTGGGGTGGTAAACGTATGGAATTTTAGCTTTTTGAGCTCTTTGTTTGAGGCGTCTTGCTAGTAGTGCTCCTGCCTTATGGTCTTGGGAATAGTGTTTAATCTTTAGTTTTTGCAGTGCCCTTGTGTAGTTATGTAGTAAAAGATTTCTTAACTGTAGCCTTTTCTCATTTAAAGCTATGATGATATCTGTGTTTATGTGCTGTTTGTTCTGTCTTTCTAGAAATTGAATATGTAAATGTGTTGCTGCTATTTCTCTCTCTCTTTCTCTTCTCCTTCTACTCTCTAATTTTACCCATTCTTCTTTCACAAAAAGTTTAGGAATGTGCCATACTGAGAAGGGGCTAGCCTCCCCGTTATCATTTAGTGTCAGAAATTCCTTGATTTTATTTTCCATGAGCTGGGAATTGTTATTGTATTGCAGTACTGTCATGTCAGCTTTCCAAATGAAGTCCCTGTGAGTTGAAAACTCATCAGAGAAGGTGGCTTCAATCGGGGCATGGTCTGACCATTGTATTGTACCGATTGCGGTAGACTGGATTTTATCTAACATTTGTTTGTCTACTATTATTAAGTCAATACGGGAGTAGGACTTGTGGCGGGGGGAGAAATAAGTGTAATCTCGCTCGGATACGTGTTGTACTCTCCAAGCATCCCACAGGTCATTTTTCCACAACCAGGGGTTTAAAGTGAATTTTCTATGTGTCGTCTTAGATGTTGTATCCCAGTCTTGGTGTCCTATCGTGTTGAAATCCCCACATAACAATAAAGCGCCTCTTTTGGTTTCCTCTACTTTTTTAAACAGCTTCTTCAAGAACCCACCTTGTTTGCTGTTAGGGGCATAAAGGTTCACAATTGTATAATTCTCATTGTTTATTGAGCATACTATAATTCTCTGAGGTCTTTGGGGATCGATTATAGTGCTTGATATATTTACTGCCAGTGAGTTCTTAAAAGCTATTAATACTCCTCGTTTCTTTTTATGGAAAGATGAGTGTACAATATTTGGAAAACTATGGTGTGATAATTTGGGTGGATTTTTGGCGCAAATGTGCGTCTCCTGGACGCATATGATGTCTCCCTTACTTTTCATTGCTTCTTTCCACAACATAGCCCTTTTGAACGGACTATTAAGTCCCTTTGTATTTAATGATACTATTTTAACCCCCATCGCTAGTAAAGTCGGGTTCTCCAGGAGTGGCAAGATACAATATAACTCTAGGCAGGGTTATGCAAATGCTCCTACTAGGTTTTGATGAAAACATTTTTAGTACTCTCAGGTCATATATAACAAAGAACTTTAACCAACTATGAAAGTATATGAAAACAAGCATCACATATAAGTAATACAAACGAAATGGTACTAAATCTGAGTTAATTAGTACTTATCCGGGGTGTAATACAGTTCCGTGGATGCGAGAGAGTGTCCTCCACACAACGACCGCCACAGCTATTAAGATATTCAGGAGGGATTAGGCTTATGTGGTTTGCGCCACTCCGGCTCCATTCTTTTCAGGTGTCTAGGGTTTGCTCTAGCTGCTTGAATTTCTTCTTTTGGAACTCCCCATGTGTCCAAAAACCCAAAGCCTTCTTCCAGGGTTCTGATAGAAATTATAGAGTTCTGCTGTTTTAAGAGAAGCTTGGTGGGGAAGCCCCAGCGATAAGCAATTTCGTGCTTCCTTAACAGAGATGTTACTGGGATAAAGTCTCTCCTGGCTTGTAGGCGGTCTCTATCCTCTGAGTCTGTCAATTTGGCTTGTATTGTTGTTATAGTCTCATCCATTGCGTTATGAGAGTCAGCCAGCTCGTTGAACGAATTGGCGTAATCCGCCATTTTGTTTTCTACATGGGACACCCTGTCACCGATTTCCTCTATCTCGGCTTGCAGGGGTTTGATCAGTGATGATATATCTTTTTGTAAAGAGGATCTCAAAGCTTCTAACATTGCTTTAAGCATGTGTTCAGACACATTTTTTTCAGAGGCCTGAAATGAGGCAAAGCTATCTGCTTCTTCCTGCTGTTGTGCAGACATAAATATACGTTCTCCTACCTCTGTGTTGCAAGCGGTGTCTTGTCTTTTTGATTTCTGCTTTTCCGGGCTATTTGTTTCTGACCTTTTACCATCAGACCCGCTAGAGGCTGAAGACTCTGAGGCTTCAGGACTGCTCTGCATCTGTAGTCTTAACGGAGGCATGCTGTATTCATCCTCTGTAGCTGCAGGGGACGGTCCATGTGGAGATTGTCGGGAGCCTGTACTCCATCTCCCCGGTATTTCAAACGTTGGTGGAGCTTCCCTGTTTTCAGTGGGGAGTCTCTGGTTTGTGCGGCCGCTCTGTTGAGGCGTTGCGGCCGCATGTTTAGTTTGCCCGCGAACTCCGGTGGCAGCGCCATCTTTATTCAGCCCGGGCTCTGCACAAAAAAAGTGCCGTATCGGCTTCTCTGAGGTATTTTTTGTCCCTCTTTTCCTCCCTTGCTGTCCCCCTGCTATTATCGGGAGTCTGCTAGGCATTTTTCCTCCTTTATGCTGGGTCAGATTGCCTCTTTAGCGGTCCGTGTGCCGGAGCTCGACTCTCACGCGGCCATCTCCCTCTGCGGCCAAGCCACGCCCCCTCTTGATCTAATTTTTGAGACTTGTTACAGTTGAGACTTTTTTTTCTAATCAATAGAGTTTAAAAAAGTCTCAACTTGACAAATGTCCCAAAAAAGTAGTACAAGAAACCAGATAATGTTACCAGATAAATTACCCCTTTGTGTGGGGAAGTGATGAATCTGTGGAAATAATAGGCGATTGAATGACCCACTTCAACCAATAAGTAGCCTTCAGCCAAGGGACACTGAAGGAAGTAATTGATTTCATTGATGTCCTGTGGTCCAAAAGGGCATTTATTGGCTGAACAGTCCCGTTACCCTTCTTTAATTGCTACATCCAATCCAGAGGAGGAGCAGATGGTGCTGGATTGGTGTCACAAATAATTGAAAATGTTTACAAATGAGCAAATGGTTTATTCCATAAAAAGAGGATAAAAATAGATGTTAAAGGTGTCTATATAGATCGAATACTGCAGTAAAAGAGAAAGTACTTCATATCCTGCAGCAGATGCTTCATCGGGTCCATTAGCAGCCTGTAACCTATGGGTATTTATATACCTCATGGAAGAAGGATGGTGGTCACTCCAGTGTGTGTGGAGCAAACAAAATGGTTATATAATCTCCAAATGTTTTATCACTACATTAAAATTCTGAAATTCCATGGAATAACACACTTATGCAGGTTTCGCCACAGTGGGCAGATTGCCTCTCGAAAGTGCAGGGTGCGGCAGATTATTGAATACTGGTGCAGGGTCTTCATTTATCTGGCACCCCTTGCACTGCTCCGGCACGGTGCACCTGTAACATAGAGCGTGCAGCACACTTCTGCTGTGTCACAGTAATACAGGTGCCACTAAGCAGTAAAAGCCCCTTTAGGGTAAAATTTTTCTAAAATAGAACAGCCGCAACAGCAAAACTGGCGCAGACACTTTATAGACACACGTGTAAGATCCAAAGATGTTCTTATAACGCCAATCAGACAGAAAACTGATGCAGCCACAATAATAGATCTGGACAAATGTGGCTTTAGTTAGGGGCCAAATATTTTAGGCAGATTACCGGAGAAAATTGCTGGGAGCATTTGACCGCATTAGGACGTCTACAGAAACCTAGAAGGGACAGAGTTCCTTGCAGTGGAATGCACCTTGGAACACAAGAAAACTAATGGCGGAAAGCAGCCGAATGGGCACCATGGAAGCTCAAAAGGGGCATTTTCAGTGGATTAAAGTATAAGTATAATATATGTCCCTATATGACTGAGCTTTCTAAATATAAATATATATATTGTCACGGGTGCTCCCGCGATCCCCGTCTCGGATCTTGGGTTCACCCATGCCTCTCCAGAGTCCGGGGGCCGGCTTCACTCACCTTCCCTGGCTCCAGCGGCATCCTCGTCTCCTAGGGCTTGCACGCACTGGCTCGCTAAGATTTAAAGGGCCAGCGCGCCATTAATTGCCGCTGGCCATTTCACTAATTCTATATAGCCTGCCTCTTCCTGCAAGCCCTTGCCGGATCTTTGTGCCTGACAGCCTGAGAGAAAGCTATTCTGCGATTGGCCTGCAATTCCTGCGTTCCTGTGTCTCCTGCTTACCTGTATCGCCCCGTGTTCCAGTGTTACCTGACCTCCTCCGTGTTCCTGTGTTACCTGAGCTCCTCCGTGTTCCTGTGTACCAGTGTTCCTCCGTGCTGCTGTCCTGTGTGCTGTGTTCCTGTACCCTTCTGCTTGGACCTCCTGTTGCTGACCCCGGACCGGACTCTGACGTTGCATCTCTGCCGCCTGCCCTGACCTTGTGCCTGGACTTCGACCACGAGATTGTCTGCCGTCTCTGTACTTCAACCTTGGCCGCCACTTCAGACAAGTCACGCCTGAGGAACGACCTGGTGGTACCACGCCGCAGCTTGTCTAACCCGCTTTGCGGCGGGCTCTGGTGAAAACCCGGTACCACTTAGACTCCGGTCCCAGGTAGTGGCTTGTGTCATCGTCTGCAGTGGTCCAGAGGATCCACACCTGCAAGCCTGACATATATATCAATATTGATAACTAGGTATACAAAGAAGTGGAATATCAGGATAAAATAGAAATATTTGTATATATCTTTTGGTCATTAGGGAAAAAATTTCAAATATAAGACCAAACAGGAGGCAACTTACTAGATATAGGATTTCTTAGGTTAGAATTATTGATGGACTAGTGGACTGACAGCTTTGTATTGTTTAGTTAGTAAATATACATAAACATAAAACTGTAGGTTAATAATAGTAGTGATGATGTAATGTATATATAATAAATACATAATTGGGTTATACATGCAAATATCATTATCTCATCATTTGTGACAAGCTAGACCTGTGCTTAGGTGTAGAAGACTCAGTGTAGACTGGAAAAGGTTATTCACCCACAACCTGACATCTTCCTACACAGCGAGGGGCCAGGAATTTCACCTATTCCCCCCCTATGCCACAAGTCCACAGGTGTCAAGCATGGAGGGTCATGGAGCGGGACATGGGCTGTTGCAGGGAATTCCTGCCCTATCCTGTGCACTACCTTTAGCCTGTGCTCATTCAGGGGTAGGCTCAATTCTACACCCAGACAGGACCTAGCACCTACCACCTAGCATATGACAACTCTCCCCCAATGACTTACATGGGAAATTGACTGCTTCACCATGTAAGTACTTTATATTTTTCTATATCTATTGCAACTTACATAAAGTATACAATGGGGCTCATTTACTACGGGTCCGTTGTCTGCACTATTGTCAGAATACCTGCCGATTTCCGATTAGCGCCGCATTTAGAAAAGGTTTTTGAAGCACGCGATCGGATTTTGGCGCATCGGCGTATCACGTGACACAAATCGAGTGGGGCGTGCCGATGAACGATCCGACAGATTCTGACAACGAGTGGGATTTAACATCTAAAATTGCGTCGCAAGACATGCACTTGCATGCACCGGGAGGAAGATGGTGAACTTCGGTGGACCTCGGCAGGGAAGCAACACATGGAGAATCTCAGGCGCGCGATCTGAATCGCACCGGACTTCATCTTCGTCGGGTCGTCCGGATCGGGGATCGCGACAGGACCGGGTAAGTAAATGTGCCCCAATAAGTTCTTAAAATGTAAAAATTATTAAAAATATAAAAATGTATCACGTGTATCATTGTGACCTGATAAAGTTTTTGGAGAAAATTTTACTTAATAAAAATTGAAAAAAAAAACCATGTCAGATCTGTGTAGGGCGATGTTCAGGAAGTGGTAGTCTTGTGATTCACAGGAAGAACAAATCTGGACTTTTGTTTCCTTCTACCCATCTGACATCTAACCGCTCAATGCGTCATGTATCTCTCCATAGATCACACAGTTACCGAGCCATAAAACATTATAAATAAAGAATCAGGATATTCTTATTTATTCTATGTTGGGCTAGTGGAAGAGGCAAAAAATAAAAACAACACAAGACACTTATCTTCACAGAAGCGAAAAAAATTTATTGTTTTTCAGTTCTACACCTCTTTATTACGGAAGCAAGTGCCGTGATTGGCTGAGCAGTAGTAGTAATAGTAGTAGTTGTAGTACATATCATCTCCTACCTGGCTAAGCAGCTTCTCTGGACACTAGGTGAGTGAAGCTCTATGGTATATTTCGTGCTTTGTATGTTCTGTAGAGGATCCTGAAGAAGCTCCTGTCTTACACATAAAAGGTTGTACCTTCTCGAAGTATGTTTTTAATTTTACTATTTTTTTGATTTGGTGACATTTTGGTATTTTCTGGAATATATTTCAAGTTTTTTCTAATTTTGGGTTCAAGTCATATTATGTTAATTAGATTATCTAGACAAAACCAATATTGTAACTTTTTAGGCTCGTCTATTGATTTTTAAAAAAATTTTCAAACTATAAAAATAACTCTTTCAAGACCAGGCCCCCTCCCCAAACCCTTATGTTTTTAATTTTTCAGTTAACAGAGTCGTATAAGGATTGTTATCTGTGGGAAACATTGTAAATCCTGGTTACACCACTTAATATTCTGTGCCATGTACTGGGAAGCTGGAAAAAAAAAATCAAAAGTGGTGGTAATGGTGGTTACACAACTTTCTTATGGATTCAGTTTTTATGGCTTTCACTGATCAGTCCAAATGACTCATTTTCTATTTTTTAGGTCATCAGATTTAAACCAAACTCAATACTTGCAAGAAAAATGTCTTTGTTTCATGATATTGTAATGCTTAGGTTTGTTGTACCTTGGTGCTGAGAGCTGGGTTAGTTATCATCTTTTGCAGGATGAGCCTGTGTTTTGACTAATTTAATTGTTAGAACTGTGTGACCCCTTAATAATAATAATAATAATATCATAATCTTATATAGCTCTATCATATTACTGTACAGCTTTTGAGTGGACATAAATAAAATGAGACATTGCAGAGTAATTGTATAATCATTGCAATGCCTGTGCCAAACTCTCCTCTGCCTGCAGAGTATGGCTTAGAAAATAAGTTCTGACCGGACCTCCCGATTCCCTTGCTTCCATGTGTCCTTCTTCTTTCAATATGTCACTGATAAAATAGAATAGTTCACACTCCTCCAGCACAAATCCCTGAATCCTCCGATAGGAAAATACCGCTATTCAGACCAACACTCCTGCGTTTCTCCTGTGACCTCCTCCGTTTGCAACATGTGTTGCGGTGGATCGCTGGAAGAAATTCATCCGCACATAGCATAGTACAGTTTAAAACTCAGGATTTATTTAGATTAAAAATAGCAAAAGAGCAATAAAAATGTGCATGAAAAACTCCAACATGGGACGCCAGCTACACGTTGTGCTGTATTAAGACTGATAAAGCCACACCTGGTTCCTCTTCAGCTAAGCTCTGTTTAGCTAACTTGATTATTTCAATGTGTTCTTACAAGCAAAACATCAGTAAACATCTGTAATATTTTATTAAACAATAAAAACACTGTTCTTCACTTAATTTAACGCTCGATCCCGAGCAGGGGAAATACTCGTCCGAGTAACGAGCCGCTCCGAGTATGCTAATACTCGACTGAGCAGTATACTCGCTCATCTCTAGTGAACACCAATACACAAAAAATAAATTACAGAATTGATGTTTTTTCTACTCCTCTTCCATGTTGGAGAAGTGACATCATGCGAGAGGTGGGCATAGATAACAGCCTGAAGCGTCAGATTTTGCATCTGTCGCTCTATAGCTGCTTTTTCTAACTCTTTTGTTACGTCAATCTCGGTGTCAACATAAAAGAAGAGCAGTGCAGGGATCATAGAGAAGGGGGCTAGAGGTAAGTATGTGTAGTTTAATTTTACTTAGTGGTAGATTTACTTTAATGGTAGAAAGGTCTTAATTTGTTATTAATGAATAAATTTATTCTTTTATAAAAAGAGTAAACCCATCCTTCAAGGACCACAAAGAGCTAAAGAGAACCTGCCATTTAAAGGAATCCAGAAATACTTCATTGAAAACTATGTTTAAAATGATTGCCCTTATCCCTAAATGGTTCCTTTCAATATTAAAAAAATAATCAGTTTAAAAGTCTGATCACACTAAGTGAGTCCTGCATATTAACCCTTTAATAACGCGTGACATATTACTACATCACGCGTCGAATGCGGGTGATTGGAGAGGGCTCATGGGCTGAGCCCTCTCCACAGCCAGTGAGTGTTTGCTGCATAATGCAGCAAACACCTACCGGTAACACCAGCGATTGGTGCTACAACCGGTCACACAAAGACATAAGACTGTCTCATTATTCCTCATCTATTACAATGTGCAATTTGCACATTGTAATAGATGATATGAAAAATCCCTATATACAGCCATACTGTAGTATAGCAGTGTATGTTAGAGTCAATCAGACAACCTGATCGTCAAAGTACCCTAGTAGGTCTGCAAATTAGTTAAAAAAAAATGGAAAAAAGTTAAAAAAAATAAATAAAAAAAAATTATTTCTTAGAACTGTCTGACAGGCGCTTAAGTTGTGATAAACGTACATAGAGAGGTCCAGCCAAAAAGATGGGGTAGGGGCGGGTTTCTTAGTCTGATAAGTAAATAGGCTGATTCTTGTTCTATGTTATTCTCTAGTGGATCAATTACAGTAAAACATTTAGCATCTGAAACCACTTGAATGAGCAATGTGTGAGCTCGCAGAAATGCCCCTCCATGGCCTCAATGGTTCCGCGGTTAAGGGCAATTCAACCTTTAAACAATGTAATCCTATAAATTCTGTTTAAAGCCTAATATTAAGGTGACTGGCACCTTTTTCTACCCAAACCTGTTCCATTTTACTCCACTGAATAAAACCTCCATCTCAGGATACAGTGATGAATGGACTGGATGAAATTTGGGTTCAGCGGGTTTTTCTGAACAGCAGGAAAAAATTTGGTTTAGTGCAAACATGAACCCCACTAAAATCAATAAGGACCCAAATTTAACATGAAAAATGGTTGTAAAATGGGGGTAGCAACCTTAACGACATAATAGTACGTCACACGTCACCTGGCACAGGATGTTGCAGCAAACACCCACCGGTAACATCCACGATCGGACCGCACCGATTGCGGGTGCTTACACTGCCATCACCCCTGTGACGTCATTGGGAAGCATTGATCTGGTCACATGACACCCTCGGGTCATGCCAAGACCCGAGGCTGTATGAATTTAACCATTTCATTACATTACATTATGGGGGTCATTTACTTAGGGCCCGATTCACGTTTTCCCGGTGTGTTACCAGAATATTTCCGATTTGCACCGATTTTCCCTGTATTGCCCCTGGATTTTGGCGCACGCGATTGGATTGTGGCGCATCGGCGCCGGCATGCACGTGATGGAAATCGGGGGGGCGAGGCCGAACAAAAACCTGACGGATTCGGAAATACTGCCGCATTAAAAAAAAAAAAAGTCACGCGGGACTCGCGCTTACCTTCACCAGGTATAGGCCGGTGAACTTCAGTGCATTCCGGGGAACTTCAGCGCAGCAGCGCCACCTGGTGGACGTCGGAGGAACTGCCTTAGTGAATCCCGGCCGGACCCGAATCCACCGCAGAGAACGCGCCGCTGGATCGCGAATGGACCGGGTAAGTAAATCTGCCCCATTGTGCGATTTCCATATTGTAATGAATGATGAGGAAAATCACCACATACTGGCTTACTGTAGTATGGCAGCATATGGTAGGATCAATCAGACACCCTAGGGTTAAAGTACCCTGAACAACCTGAAATATAGGAAAAAATAAAATTAAAAAAGTAAAAAAAAATCTAAAAATTCAAATCACTCCCTTACCCTAGAACTGATAAAAATATAAATAGACAGTTAACATCATAAACAAGTTATGTATCTCCGCATCCAAAAATGTCTGATCCTGATGAAAATATCATAATGGTTATTCCCAGCGTTTAACTCCGTAACGGGAAATAGCGCCCAAAGTAGAAAATGTCACTTGTGTGCCATTTAGAAAAATATTAAAAATTCTATATCAAGAGATCAAAAGGTTCTACAGTCCTTAACATGGTAGTATTGAAAACTTCATCAAAAGTTGCAAAAAATTACATTACACGCAGCTCCGTACATCAAAGTATGAAAAAGTTATTAGCGCAAGAAGAGGGCAAAATGAAGATTTTTTTTTTGCACAGAAGGTTTTCATTTTTGTAAATGTATGAAATTATTATAAAACCTGCGCTCTGGGAGCTTCCGTTCATCTCGACCACCTAAAGTGGGAGGGGCCGGCTGTGAGTGGCCGGCTACCTCGACTGGTCGGAAATTCCCTGAGCACAACTTCCGTGCCCCTGTAAACAAACAGCTGCACGGATCAGACAGTCTTTGGCATGGGACATCAGGAGCGACGGAGGAGGCTACTAACTATTGTAATTCTTGGATAGGTTAAACCGATCGCCGGTATTAACCCTGCTATGATAGCCTCAGGTCACACAAAGACACGAGGCTGTCTCGTTATTCCTCATCTGGTGGTGTAAGTTAACACTGATGCCAATACATTTAAGACTGGTAGTGTGGGATGGCAATTGTTATATAGCTATATATAAAATAGATAGAGAGATACATAAGTATTAGATAATTGTTATTTTGGCTCATAAACCATTTTATGTTATATTATTATAATTTTTAGGTACGCAGTCAAAATGGATTCTACAGATTATAATCTGATCTTCACTTATACACCTGGAGATATGGATGATACTTACTGGTGAGCTTATATTTTATTTATAACTATGATGGAAAACATTTTACATCATGTAGGGGCATAACAACAGAGGTAGTTATGTGTGTATGTGTGATGTGTAAATGCCTTATAAGTATGTATTAATGTGATGTGCATATTATATCTCTTTATGCAGTATGTGTGTGTATGGTTTGTATATATGATTGGATATGCTGTATGTATATGTATTTATGCTGTACAAAATATTTGCTGAAAAACACCACCTCGGCTTATACACAAGTGTGTAAAATATAAACTTTCATACCCACCTTCTGGCACTTCCTGAAGCTCCCCGCAGCTCCTTTTCGATCGGCTCCTTATCTGTAACAAAGCGGGCAGAGACACATCCATGCGCTATGCCTGCCAGTGCACGCTATGATGGGCTGTATTGCCACTGATGATGTCATAGTGTACGCCGGTGGGCAGAGTCCATGGATACGTCTCTGCCTGCTTTGTTACAGAAGAAGAGCTGATGGAAGAGGAGCCGCAAGGGAGCATCGGGCAGCACTGGAAGGTGAGTATGGCAGTTTATTTTTTTTACACTCAGGGACTGCAGGGCATTTCATCAGTAAGACCGGCTGGGGGGGGGGGTAAAATATGTTTCATTATTTGAAGGGGTGCATGAGGAGCTTCATAACTTGGGGCTCTGCTGCAGGATATTTCATTACTAGTAGAGATGAGCGAACATATTCGTCCGAGCTTGATGCTCGTTCGAGCAGCAGCATACTCGAGACTGCTCGTTGCTCGGACGAATATTTTGCCAGCTCAACAAAATTGCATCTCTCGCCATTTTGATTTTTGGCGGTCAGAAACAGAGCCAATCACAAGCCAGGACACTCTGCGCTCCACCCAGCATCACGTGGTACACTTACATGTCGATAGCAGTATACTATCCCCTGCCCGGGCTGCTCGGATCATTCTCTGTCTGGATGCCGTTAGGGAGAGAGCTGCTGCTGGTCAGGGAAAGCGTTAGGGTGTTCTATTAGATTACTGTTAGGCAGGAGTGATTCAACAAGAACCCAACAGGCCTTCTTAGGGCTACAATAACGTTATATATTTTTTTTTTTTATTTGCTTGTGGCTGGGCTTGCTGGCACTAGTAGTGCAGCTAGTACCATATTGTGACGAATTTGCAGGGAGACTTGCGAACGTTCTATTTAGCTCTTAATGACACAAATATCCATCTCAAACACCTAAGTGGGACACAAAAACAAAAAATAAAAAAACACAAAAAAACACAAAAAAACACAAAAAAACTAAAAAAATTTTTACAGTTTAAATTTCTGTTTTGTCTATATAATAGACTTTAATATTGAAAATGTTGAACCCCAGGGCTAGGGGTAGAGGACGAGGGCGTGGGCGTCCAACTACTGCAGGGGTAAGAGGCCATGGTCCTGGGCGGGGTGAGACACCACCTGCTGATGAGGGAGCAGGGGAACGCCGCAGAGCTACACTCCCTAGCTTCATGTCTCAAGTTACTGGGACTCATGGTAGAGCACTGTTGAGGCCAGAACAGTGCGAACAGGTGATGTTGTGAATTGCGGACAATACTTCTAGCCATTTGTCCACCAGTCAGTCTTCCACGCAGTTCACCCATGTCACCGAAATCAGCACTCCTCCAGCTCCTCCACCTCAGCCTCCTTCCCCCCCAGTCTGCCCCCACCCAGGAAAATTTGTCATTTGAACCGGCAAACCACTTGTCCGGTTGCTTCTGAGCTCTTTCCCGATGCCCAGGTTTTCCACCGGTCTCAGTCTGTGGGTGATGATGACCTTGTTGACGTACTGGAAGAAGTGTGTAAAGAGGTGTCCGACGATGAGGAGACACGGTTGTCAGACAGTGGTGAAGTTGTCGTCAGGGCAGGAAGTCCGAGGGGGGAGCAGACTGAGGGATCGGAGGATGATGAGGTGACTGACCCAAGCTGGGTTGATAGGCAAGGTGAACACAGTGCTTCTGAGACAGAGGCGAGTCCTCGACGAGAACAGGTTGGAAGAGGAAGTGGTGGGGCCAGAAGGAGAGGCTGGGCAAGAGCTGGTGCATCAACCCCCAATGTTTCACATGGTGAAGCTCCCGTGGCGAGGGCTAGATTTTCAGAAGTCTGGAGGTTCTTTAAAGAAACACCGGATGACCGACGGACTGTGGTGTGCAACCAGTGCCACACCAGGATCAGCAGGGGTTCCACCACTACTAGCTTAACCACCACCAGTATGCGCAGGCATATGACTGCTAAACACTCAATGGCACCAAGGCCGTTCACCTCCGGCCGGGCACACCACTGCTCCTTCCCCTGTGTCACCTGCTGCCTCTGCTAGTCAGCCCCCTGCCCAGGACCCCGGCCCAAACACCTCCCGTACAAAAGCCACACCTTCGCCTCCACGATTCTCCACAGCATCCACCAATGTCTCCATGCGCAGCATTCAGCTGTCTATACCCCAGACGCTGGAGCACAAGAGGAAATACAGTTCCACCCACCCACATGACCAAGCGATCAACGTCCACATCTCCAATTTACTCAGCCTGGAGATGCTGCCCTATAGGCTGGTAGAGACCGAGGCCTTTCGTAACCTTATGGCGGCGGCCGCCCCTCAGTATTCGGTCCTTAGCCACCACTACTTTTCCCGATGTGCCGTCCCAGCCCTGCACCAGCACGTGTCAGACAACATCATCCGTGCCCTGACCAACGCCATTTCTGACAAGGTCCATCTGACCACGGACACGTGGACGAGTGCTTCCAGGCAGGACCACTATATATCGCTGACGGCACATTGGGTTAACTTGGTGGAGGCTGGGACCGAGTCTGACCGTGGGGCTGTTCATTTACTGCCGACACCGAGGATTGCGGGGCCTACCTCCAGGTCTCTCAGGCCTACTATGCCTCCTCCTCCTCCTCCCACCCCTCCTTCACCTCCTTCTCCGAATTACCATCTGTGGGCATGGCGCCATCAGTCAGTAGCTCTAGGCACAGCAGCAGTGCCGTTGCTATGCGACAGCAGGCGGTGCTCAAACTGCTGAGCCTACGCGATAAAAGGCACACCGCCCAAGAGCTATTACAGGGCATCACGGCGCAGACTGATCTGTGGCTGGCTCCGCTGAACCTGAAGCCCGGCATGGTTGTGTGTAACAAAGGCCGTAACCTGGTGGCGGCTCTGCAACTCGGCAGCGGTTCCTTAAGACATACCCCAATCTGTCTGATTTGCTCACAAAGGTGCGGCGCATCTGTGCGCATTTCAGGAAATCCAGCACAGATGCTGCCACTCTCAGGGAAGCGCAGCGCCGCCTCCAACTGCCTGCTCACCGACTGTTGTGCGACGTGCCCACGAGGTGGAATTCAACATTAACCATGTTATCCAGAGTTTACCAGCAGCGCAGAGCGATTGTAGACTGCCAGATTTCAACTTCCACCAGAACTGGTAGTCAGGTCAGTCAGCTTCCTCAAGTCTACAATGAGGAGTGGACGTGGATGTCTGATATCTGTCAGGTGCTGAGTAACTTTTAGGAGTCAACACAGATGGTCAGTGGCGATGCCGCCATCATCAGCCTCACCATCCCGCTGCTTGGCCTGTTGAAAAACTCTCTGATCAGCATGAAGTCGGAAGCTTTGCGCTCGTCACAAGAGACGGGGGAAGAAGATTCCCTTGTTGATAGCCAAAGCACCCTCAGGTCTGTTTCTCAGCGCATATCGGAGGAGGTGGAGGTGGAGGAGGATGAGGAGGAAGAGGAGGAGAATGTTGGCGAGACACAAGAGGGGACCATTGTTGAGTCCTTCACTGTTCAGCGTGTATGGGCAGAAGAAGAGGAGTTGGAGGAGGAGGAAATGGACAGTCAGGCCAGTGAGGGGAGTGAATTCTTACGCGTTGGTACTCTGGCGCATATGGCAGATTTCATGCTAGGCTGCCTATCCCGTGACCCTCGCGTTCAAAGAATTTATTCCAGCACCGATTACTGGGTATTCACTCTCCTGGACCCACGGTACAAGCAAAATCTTTCCACTCTCATCCCTGGAGAGGAAAGGAGTGTGAGAATGCATGAATACCAGCAGGCCCTGGTGCACAAGCTGAAACAGTATTTCCCTTCTGACAGCGCTAGCGGCAGAGTGCGTAGTTCTGCGGGACAAGTAGCGAGGGAGAGTAGGCGAGCAGGCAGCTTGTCCAGCACTGGCAAGGGTACGCTTTACAAGGCTTTTGCCAGCTTTATGTCACCCCAGCAAGACACTGTCACCTGTCCCCAGTCTCGGCAGAGTAGGGCTGATCTTTACAGAAAGATGGTGAGGGAGTACGTAGCTGACCATACCATCGTCCTAAATGATCACACAGCTCCCTACAACTACTGGGTTTCAAAGCTGGACATGTGGCACGAACTGGCGCTGTACGCCTTGGAGGTTCTTGCCTGCCCTGCCGCTAGCGTGTTGTCTGAGCGGGTTTTCAGTGCAGCTGGTGGCATCATCACCGATAAGCGTGCACACTTGTCGACTGACATCGCTGACAGGCTGACGCTTATCAAGATGAATAAAGCCTGGATTTCTCAGGATTTCCATTCTCCACCAGGTGAAAGAAGCTCAACCTGAATAATGTATGCACTCCTCCTCCTCATTTTCCTCCTTCTCCTCTTCTTTGTACACTAAAGCAGAGGAAACTGGCTATTTTTTGCTAGGGCCAACTGGCTCTTGCTATAGTACTCTATGTATTTAATTTTTCTTGAAGGCCACCTTCCCGGTCCTCTGGTTTGAAAACTTTTTTGGACTGCCACATACAGGCACTCAATCTATTTAATTTTTCTGGAGGACCACCTACCTGCTCCTCTGGTTTGAAAACTTTTTTGGACTGCCACATACAGGCACTCAATCTATTTAATTTTTCTGGAGGACCAACTACCTGCTCCTCTGGTTTGAAAACGTTTTTGGACTGCCACATACAGGCACTCAATCTACTTAAATTTTCTGGAGGACCACCTACCTGCTCCTCTGGTTTGAAAACTTTTTTGGACTTCCACATACAGGCACTGTCCAAATGTAATTGTCTCCATAGCAGCCTCCACACATCGTCTTTATAGCTGCCTCTACACGTTGTCTCCATTGCTACCTCCACACGTCATCTCCATAGCTGCCTCCAAAAGTCGTCCATATAGCTGCCTCCATACATTGTCCCCTTAGCAAACGAGCTGTGTCAGGCAGAATTTTGGGTGGTTTTCATGGCTTCTGCATCAAATTTGTTAACTTTGTCGCCACCCTGCTGTGTTATCTACAAAATATACTGGCAAACTTTTATCATTTACCAATATTATTTCAGCGCTTCTTGCGCATCTGTTTACATTCCCCTCACCCGCCATAACCAAGCCAATTACTTACAACAACAGTACTACACTTGATCTTATGCAAACATTCTTAGAAGTGCTGTTTGTAGCACCCGCCTGCTTTGAAAGTTATAATTTTTTAAAAGTAAACGCTTCTGGCCCCCAGGCCCATTTTAGGTGGGGAGGAGCCAAGAGACAGGGGCTTGGACAGGCGAAAGCTTGCCTGGCAGCGGACCGCCAGCTCCATCCCAAGATTAGGCAGCCTCAGAGGCATCCATGCATGTTGCCCCTGCTGTTTCCCGTCCATTTCACCTCCACGATCCTCTACAGCGTCCACCAATGTCTCCATGCGCAACTTTCAACTGTACCGTTCAATACAGCACATCATCTCCTTATCAAACGATCTGTGTCAGGCAGAATTGTTGGGTGTTTCACCAGATACATAATGGAACTCGGCCCATCTGTCGCCGCCATGATGGAGATCTGAAGTTTCAATCATAGCAGCACAATATGGATGCCCCATACTGTCGCTCTTAATCATGGAAGTCGTCTCCATGGCTGCCTCCATACATCGTCCCCTTATCAAACGAGCTGTGTCCGGCAGAATTTTCGGGTGTTTCACCAGATACATAATGGAACTCGGCCCATTTGTCGCCGCCATGCCGGAGACCTGAAGTTGCAATCATAGCAGCGCAATATGGATGCACCATACTGTCGCTCTTAAACATGGAACCATTTCAGAAAAAAACAATTAAATATAGAACCACTATGCTATTCCATTATTCCTAGATGAAATATTCAAACGACCCCGCCTGCTTTGAAAGTTCCAATTTTTTCAAAGTAAACGCTTCTGGCCCCCAGGCCCATTTTGGGTAGGAAGGAGCCGAGAGACAGGGGCTTGGACAGGCGAAAGCTCGCCTGGCAGCGGACCGCCAGCTCCATCCCAAGATTAGGCAGCCTCAGAGGCATCCATGCATGCTACCCCTGCTTTTTCCTGTGCATTTCGCCTCCACGATCCTTCACAGCATCCACCAATGTCTCCATGCGCAACTTTCAACTGTCTATACCCCAGATGCTGGAGCGCGAGAGAAAATACAGCACATCATCCCCTTATCAAATGATCTGTGTCAGGTAGAATTTTCGGGTGTTTCACCAGATACATAATGGAACTCGGCCCATCTGTCGCCGCCATGCTGGAGACCTGAAGTTTCAATCATAGCAGTGCAATATGGATGCCCCATACTGTCGCTCTTAATCATGGAAGTCGTCTCCATGGCTGCCTCCACATGTCGTCACCTTAGCAAACGATCTGTGTCAGGTTTTAATTTTTCGGGTGTTTCACCAGATACGTTATGGAACTTGGTCACTATCTCGCCACCATGTTGTGTTTTTGACTAAATATACCGTCAACCTTTTGTTCACAGAGGAAATCATTTCAGTGCTTCTTGCTCACCTCCTTTGGTTCCTCTCTGCTGCCTTAACCAGGCAAAATACTGATACATACAGTGTTACTCGTTATCCTCGCCAAAAGGAATTTTTTTAATTGGTTTGAAGCCTGAGTCCATTAGGGGTATGTCGCCATGCCACTCTCTAGCCTGCCGCTGCTGCCGCTGCCTCTGTATGCCGTCCCCTATAGTGTCAGGGTCAATTATTGGATGTTTTAGATGCTATCTAGCCTCATTCAGTCACTCTGTCATCGCCATGCTGTTGCCCATAATTTTGGCATAATGGTGCGATTAAGCAGCCTCAGAGGCATCCATGCATGCTGCCCCTGCTGTTTCCTGTCCATTTCCGTGGTGTTTCCTTCATTTTCTGAGGTTCCCAGGTGTTTGGCCAAGCTTCCCTGTGCAGACCCTTGATCCCCTTGAAAAATGCTCAAGTCTCCCATTGACTTCAATTTGGCTCGTTATTCGAGACGAGCACTCAAGCATCGGGAAAAGTTTGTCTCGAATAACGAGCACCCGAGCATTTTAGTGCTCGCTCATCTCCAGTTAACACCTATACTGGGTGTACCGGTGTTTGCTGCAATTTGCAACGACCTGCTAGCATGGCAATATCTTAGCCCATGAGAGCTCTCCATACTCCCTTAGTGGAGTTGTGATGTACTAGTATGTAATAAGACTTTGAGGGGTTAATGGGGTCACTCTTTCCTACAAAAAATGTTGAACTATTATACCACAGATCCATTCGAGGATCAAAAAGCTACCAGACATATAAGTTTGATGTAGGTCATGTGTATTTCTATCACATCTGAGATTTAGAGGCACATGTCAAACATTGATAGGATTTCACAAGAAAACTCTATGGAATTCGTATGTAACAGGTATTGAGGTGTGAAAGATGAGCAGATTTAGGAAGGAAATCTGCTGTAACAAATATAAAAACAGAAAAATTTCAGATGTTTATTGCGTGTAAGGCCAAGAGGTGTAACAAGTCACCAAGAGGGATAAAACGAGCCTCTAGGACCTGAGATGTAATAACGCACTGGTGTCACTGACTACAATGTTACTTTGCTTTGGATGTTGCTTCTGACCTTGCACATTTAATTCAGATTCAGTTATTGCGGTGCAATCATTTCTTCCTGAACCTAACTCCTCCCCTATTCTGTCTTCTAAGGTCATTTACTGAAGAACCCGAGGAATGGAGCTATTTCTCATCTTATTTCTATAACCCATACTTCAAAGTCATATATATTACAGTATTCAGCATCATTCTCATTCTTGGGATTATTGGGAATGGATTAGTCATCTGGATTGCCGGATTTAGGATGAGGAAGACAATCAGTGCCGTGTGGTTCCTCAACCTGGCCATCGCCGACTTCTTGTGCTGCGCTTCTCTGCCTCTGCGCTTAGGAATGCTGTTTGAATTTGACACTTTTATTGCTTCCAGCACTTGTATTTCTAGCATGATTGTGTTCAGTATAAACATGAGCGCCAGTGTCCTCCTCCTGACGGCCATGAGTATTGATCGCTGGGTATCGGTCATGTGGCCATTTTGGTCTAAAGTCCATAGGACACAGAAACTAGTGAGAATCACTGCAGGAATTATCTGGGTGATGAGTTTTCTCATCTCGGGCTCATTAATTACCATACATGTGTTTGTATTAGGTGATGCATCTGAATGGTGTTATTATGTCCCTTATGATGTTTATTACAGAAAGATATTTTACCTGATCAGGCTAATTATAATGTTTCTGATCCCTTTCCTCATCATCTTCACCAGTTATGTCACCATTTTCCTCAAACTTAGAAAAAGTAATAGACCCCAGAGATCTCAGAGACCCTACAGGATCATCACCGCGGTTATATTGTGTTTCTTCATCTGTTGGGCTCCATATTACATTTGGCCACTAACATTTAGCCAGAGAAATCTCAATAACTATCAATTCGTTATAGTAAATACTATTATTAGTGCCCTGGCTTCTCTGAATAGTTGTATCAACCCGATCATTTATGTTTTTATGGGCCAAGATTTTAGACAGGGTTTCCTGAGATCCATCCCCTTTAGGGTACAAAGGGCTTTAGATGAAAATCCTGATGACCCCAAGAGAGAAGGGGAGGATTGTGAACCTACCCCCAACACAGATGTTTAACCCCTTATCACCGACACTAGTTTTCAGCTTAAGGACCAGACTCGATTTTTCAAATCTGCCCTGCCTCAGGATAATTGGTTATAACTTCGGAACACTTTAACATATCCAGGTGATTTTGAGACTGTTTTCTCGTGACACATTGTACTTCATGTTAGTTACAAAATTTACAAAATTTAAGTTTTGCGTTTCGTTCTGAAAAAAAGTGAAAATTTGGCAAAAATTGCAAAAATTCTTCATTTTCCAAGTTTGAAATGTTCTGCTTTCCAGACAGGAAGTAAAACTACCCAAAAATCTAGTTAATTAACATTTTTGGAATGTCTTCTTTATGTTGAGATGATATTTTATGCGTCCTCCCATTTTTCCAGGATGTTATGAGGCGCAGAACTTTAGGTGTAATTTTTCTCATTTTCATGAAAGTTGCCAAAACTCACATTTTAAGGGACAACTCAGCTTCCAAGTGACCTTGAAAGGCCTAAATAATAGTAACACACCATAAATGACCCCACTATAGAAACGTCACCCCTCAACGTGTGTAAAACAACTTCTATTAAGTCTATTAACCCTTTAAGTGTTTCACATGGGTTAAAACAATAATGACCTGGGATTTAGAAACTTTTGAATTTTTTTGGAAAATACATTCATTTAGGCCAAAACTGACAGTTTTAGAATAAATTAAATGATGAAACGCACTGCAGCATTTGATGCCCAATTCCTCCCGAGTGTAGCGATACCCCATATGTGGTGGTAAACTGCTGTATGGGTGCACGGCCGAGTATAGGATGAATGGAGGCGCCATTCACAGCAGATTTGTATTGTCACATTGTACGACCTATAAATTTAAATTTTTTTTTGGTAATGTGAACATATGAGGCTTATTATTTACGGGATGAGATACAATGTATAGATAATTCATTTTGGGAGTCTAAAGCTTATTCATGAGATTTTATTAACTATTTAAAGGGGGACACAAACAAAATCATCAATTTTTACTTTGGATTTTTTAGCATTTTTTTCCCCCCTGCTCACCGTAACGTAAAAATAATATTTTATCTTTATTCTCTGGTTCACTACGATTGCGGTGATACCTCATTTATATCGTTTTTCTCATCTTTGTTCAATTTTCCTGAGCAAAACCAATGCATTGTTTTTACTATTGACAACTTTTTAGGGCCATAACTTCTGTATTTTTCTGTTGTCAGACCTGGTTGAGGGCTTATTTTTTGCGAAAAGAGTTGTTCTTTTCAGTCGTATCATATTAGGGAACGTAACTTTTTTTGATCACTTTTTTAGAACATTTTTGGTGATGGTGTTTGATGAAAAATTGTATATTATGGGAAGTTTTTCGAGTTTTTTTTTTTTACGTCGTTCACCGAGCGGGTTCAATATTGATTTAGATTTATTGTACAGATTGATACGGATGCGTTGATATAAAATATGTACGCGTACGCCTTTGCTTGACCGCGGCGTTTAAGGGGTTAAACACCCGGGATCGGAGTTTTTCCGATCCAGGGTGTTAGTGCCGGGTCTGGGCTCTGATATCACAGCCCGACACCGGCACTATGCTGACCCGATGTCCCGAAATCTTCTTCTGGCGTCTACGACATCGCGGCAGAAGAAGTACCCTTAATGATCGCCGTAAAAAGCCGATACGGCGGTCATTAAGCGGTTAATGTGTTTACCTATGTTGAAGCATCTTAACATGACCCCCCCTGATTTCCTGTTTTGCTTTACTACTTTCACTTTCTTTTTCCATTTACAGAGGGAGGGAGAGACAAACCGCCCCTCCCTGGGCTCCCTGTAACATTTTATGCAATATACTGGGAAGCCCAAAAAATCCTAATGCAGTAGAATAGTAAAATAAACAAATAGTGACCTTTTTATACTGTTTTTAACCCCTCGATGATGAGGTTATTCATCACACATAGGGCTCGTTAAAATTTTTAAGGGCATCTTTTCATTTTTGTTTTTTTTGGGCACTTAAATTTACATAAAGTTAAATCAAAGTAATGTACAGTATATAAATATATATATTTTTTTGATTTTGAAATTAACTTAAAACAAACAATATAAATGAATTCCCTATTTTGTGATAGTTGTGTTGACATGTTAGGTCTTGGGCACATGTTTTTTATAGAGTAGCAAGGGTTTTTTTTGTAATTTCTTGGGAATGTGTGTTTCTAAATATTAATTACTATTTTGTGTTTGTGTGTACGTTTTAATTTATATGTCCCCCAAGCGGTCATTAAAGAACCCTAGTGGGTTCCCTTACACGTTTTACTTTGTTACTAGGGCAACTATAAGAGGCCCAGATACTGGGGGAAAATAACTCCATGGGGCAGATGTTTGGTAAGAGCTGGACTTGGTGTGATTAGACCCAGCAACACTGATTAACCCCTACAGGCCCGGCAATCACATGACAGTGCCCACTCTTCTTCCTTCCCCCTAGGGTCTCAAGCTGTGTCTTTATTGCTTTGTTTTATCTTATGTATAATCAACGTTTATTAGACAAGACAGAGATGTATAACAGTACAATACAATATAATGAGGAAATAACTGTACAAGGCTGATCATGCAGGATCAGAAATATTGGAAACATTTGGTAATGATAAGTTGTAGATTAGGAGTTGGAGTTAATTTGTATTACAATGAATAAGAAGCTCCAAGGTGACAGCTTGTACAGAGTAATTATCGCAATATGGCCAACATGGTCACATAAAAAGGGAATTTAAACTAACAAACATGTACAGATAATATAAGAAAAAGGAAACGAAAAGGAGGGGGGGGAGGGAAGAAGGGGGAGGGAAAGGTGCGAGGATTTGTAAGACCGAGTTCCAGCGACTGGGGAAGGGCTGTGGCATGTGCCCGCCTATGATAGGAGATCATGAAGTTCCTGAGAGTTCGAGAATGTTTCCCATGGGATCCAGGCTGTATTTGCCTTGCCCGGGTCTGCTGAGTCATAAGCTACTAACTCCTCCATTCTACGAATAAACCCGAGCTCCTGAATCCATTCAACTATTGTAGGTGGGTGAGGGCTCTTCCAATGTCTAGGAATGACTGTGCGAGCTGCGGTTAAGAAGTGGCGAAGGAGACCTTTTTTGATGGTGGAGATGGTACCGGGTATAATCGACAATAATGCTAACTGAGGAGAGGGAGTGGCATTTTTACCAGTAACCTGATGGTAGACGTCAAAGACCTTGTTCCAAAATGGCTGGAGAATCGGACAGCTCCACCATATATGGAGCAGAGTACCCACTTCCGCACCACATCGCCAACACACATCTGAAATCTCGGGAAAAATTCTATGAAGCCACGAAGGACATCTATACCACCTGGAGAGTATTTTATAGTTCTTTTCCTGAGCACTACATGGAAGTGGCATTTTGTGCGAGAATAGAAAGGCCTTATATAGTTCCTCATCTGTTAGTTCCGTAGAGAGAGCTGTTTCCCAAGCTCCAATGTAGTTTGGCCTACCTGGAGTGGCATCCTCTAGCAACAGACCGTATATGGTTGAAAGAGCATGAGCTGGTGAGGAGGACAATCTGAACAATGCTTCTAGGGCCGTGGGAGACGACCCGAACGCGGTACGATCAGGGTCGGCCGCTATGTATGATGCTAATTGTCTATGCTCCAGCCATGATAGTGAAATATCAGGGTGGGAGGCCCTCAGAGACTCCATAGAGGGTAAGGTCCCATCGACCACAATCTGGCCCAGACGGGTGCCAGAGGAGGCCTCCCAACAGAGGAATCGTTGTCTACCCACGCCAGGTGGGAATGCAGGATTATGAAATAAAGGAGTCAAAGGGCCCCGCTTTGTTTTATCTTAATACTACAAAGTCTTGCATCTTCTGACACTTGTAACTTTTTCATACTGCAGTCTTCGGGGCTGGGTAAGATGTCATTTTTTATATTCTGGATTATACCATTTTGACAACTGTAAGACCCTTTGATTACTTTATATTAAAATGTTTTTGGTTTTCCAAAATGGTAATAAAGTATTGTTTGGATTTTCTTTCTCAGTAATTGCTTTAATATTTCAATAAATTGAACATTTAAAAAAAAAAGTACCATCACGGATCTACCTAAAAAAGTAGATCCAATGGCAGGTTCCTTTATTCGGAACAAGTCTATACTTTTTATTTCAAAATCTTGAGTAGCCGATTTCCTGATAAAATATTATCTTGTATATATGCAAATTACATGAAGAGGCTACTGGGGCGTGGAGTTGCTAAAATGTGGAGCAGAACTTCATGGCCAGTAGCCTCTTTGTAGCCCTCCTACTCTATCTACAGCACGCAGCTGTACACACATCCGCAAAGCCGATGGGTCTGCGCATGTGCAGAGTGCACACTCAAGGCTGCTTGGACTCCGCTCCAAAGCCGGGGCTACAGCAAGCTGTATGCTGAGTATAGGGTAGGAGGGCTATAAACAGGCTACCGGGGTATAGAGTTCCGCTCCATGGCAAGGCTACTCCACGCCCCAGTAGCCTCTCCATTTAATTTGCATATATACAAGATAACCTTTTAATCAAGTTATTGGCCACTCAAGATTTTGAAATAAAAAATATATGACTTGTTCCTTGCAAAGGAACCTGCCATCGGATGGACCTAGGTAGATCTGTGATGGTAGGTTTCCTTTAAGAAGTGGGGGGACATGATTTCATTCGATTTATTTACTGTTTAAGCTTTTCATTTACTTATTTATTTTTTATTATTATTTCCGGCCCTTAGGACACGACTGTACAACATTTTGAGCTCACTGTATCAAAATTTGTTTAACCACTTCGCGACCGCCCACCGTGTATTCCGTGTACACCGTGTTTTGCCGGTAGCCTCAAAAAGATTGCGGCGCATGGGCGCCGCCATCTTACCTGGGATCGCCGCTCCCCGTGACGTCACCAGGGGGCAGCGATCCATCTCCATGGTAGCCTCGGGTCTTCCGAAGACCCAAGGCTATTTCGCTTTAACCCCTTCATTACAATGTGCTGATAGCACATTGTAATGAATGAGGAGGAAAATCCCCATATACTGCCATACTGTAGTATGGGCAGTATATGATGGATCGATCAGACAACCTAGGGTTAAAGTACCCCAGGGAATCTGAAAAAATAGTAAAATAAAAAAAAGTTTAAAAAAAAAAATTATAATAATAAAAAAACTAAAATTGAAATCACCCCCCTTTCCCTAGAACTGACATAAATATATATAAACAGTAAAAATCATAAACACATTAGGTATCGACGCGTCTGAAAATGCCCGATCTATCAAAATATGATAATGGTTTTTCAATGCGTTTAACCCCATAATGGAAAATAGCGCCCAAAGTCGAAAATGGCACTTTTTTGCCATTTTGAAAAATATAAAAAAATCTATAAAAAGCGATAAAAAGGTCATACAGTCCTAAAAATGATATCATTGAAAATACTATCACATTTCGCAAAAAATTACACCACCCACAGCTCCGTAAACCAAAGTATAAAAAAGTTATTAGCACCAGAAGTTGGCAAAATCAAAAAAAATTATTTTTGTACAGGAGGTTTTAATTTTTGTAAATGTATGAAAACATTATAAAACCTATACAAATTTGGTATCCTCTTAATCGTACCAACCCAAAGAATAAAGTAGACCTGTCATTTGGGGCGCTCAGTGAAAGACGTAATATCCAAGCCCACAAGAAAATGGCGCAAATGCGTTTTTTCACCATTTTCACTGCATTTGGAATTTTTTTCCCGCTTCCGAGTACATGGCATGGAATATTTAATACCATCACTATGAAGTGCAATTTGTTACGCAGAAAACAAGCCGTCATACAGCTCTTTACGTGTAAAAATAAAAAAGTTATAGATTTTTGAAGGTGGGGATTGAAAAATGGACATGAAAAAACAGGAAAGGGCTCGGTCCTGAACCGGTTAAAAAAAACTGCCATAACTCAGGTGATGTCAGTTATAGAACAATCCAGAATTTTGAGATATTTTTAGCTCCAATAAGAAAAAGTTCTTCTCCCCCAGTATTGCTGAGTAGTAAATGTGGTGGGCAGCTTTCTTAGTGCAAGGCGGCTATAAATTTAGTGCGGGTGGAAGGTCTGGCTTAACTGTATAACTAACTGCCAGAAAGCATCAGTATCTGGAGGTGGGGCAACTCCTCGAGTGGGAGGAACATGGGACCAAACTCCATGGTACTAGTACAATATTTGTCACGAGACGAGTTAAGTAGTTACTGTCTCTATTCTGAAGATAGACCTTGCTGCCAGGTTTTACACATATTTTTTTTTTATATGCAATCATGAAATATTCAGAATAGAATACATGCAGAGGCAGGAAAATTTTCTTTCACAGCTTTTGTCTTAGACTTTCGCAGGCTTTTTGTCATAGAATTTTACACAGTAACCTGTGTCATTATTATTATACTCTAAACACAAGGGGTAGGTGCCATATTATGTTTTTTCTGGTTATGCTGTAGGTCAAGTATAATGTAATGTTTAATTTTGTCTTCTGGTAATAGTTTTCCTTGTAAATGAAATCGAGTGCCAGATCCAGTGCCTGGCCACACCCCCTGCAGTAGAGTGCACGTTCCTGGATCAGAGAGGAGGTTGCCCTGGGGCTGAACAGGTAGAAAATTAGGAGTTTAAAACAAAGAAATAGTGCAGTCGCCTCCTTGTGGGACAGGAAAGTCTAGATTTTTGTCTAGATTTTATTTTTCCAATGAAATGGCACGTACCCTTTGAATCTCCTAAATATAGAAAAATTACCGTATATACTCAAGTATGAGCCGAGTGCAAAAAATCCCCACTCGGCTTATACTAGGAGCTCCAGCTCTCGGCCCTGTGTTCCTGCTCTTGGGGTTACGACAGTGGAGTTCCAATGATAATAGAAGCTTCCTTTCCTTGTTTCAACAGTATCGGTGTCCTAAAGATACTGTTGAAAGCTGTGGCAGAGCAGGACCCTGATGTGACACCCAGTGAATACAGCGCACCTGCATTTCCCATCCTAGGCTTATACTTGAGTCAATAATTTTACCCTTTCTTATGATAAAATTAGGTGCCTCTGTTTATATTTGCTTAGGCTTATACTTGAGTATATACAGTAGATCAAAAAGGGAAGCTCTATGATTCTACTTACCTTTGTATCCATCTCATATCTAATTTATATCCATGTAAATGTGGTTATGCTTGCACGCTGTATAAATATGTGTATTAGATGTAAGTGGCATCTCAATAAATGTTTTATTAAAAAATTGGAAAATGATTCAATGACTTAATAAATGACAATAATAAAATAATAATAAATAATAAGAATAAAAATAATTGTGTCCTGTGTTAATTGTATTCACTAAGTAGAAGTGTGAAATGAGTTGAGTCAAAGAGATATACAGTATATAGATAAAATGCAGTGCCCTGGATATAGACAGAACATCTTCTACACTCACTGACCAATGGAAGGAGATCCTGGTGCAGGGCAAAGGAAAGATTATAAGAAAAACACAATCTCTTTATTATGTCTATCATGACACATTAATCTACAGTATAATCTTTCTTTCCCTGTATCATCTATATCCAATAATATATCTATACCTAATATCTATATAGTTATTTTTTTGACATGGGGAATAACAAAATAACAATCCCTTCACATGTGAAACAAATGAATCTCGTATTGTGTTTAACAATCAAGGGATATGGAAGAGAGATTCCAAGGAGGTGGAACCCCAAGACCAGACCTTGTAACAGGAACTCAGGAAATTGACACCCCTAGCATCTAGCCATGGCTTTGGTTGGCCGGAGCTGTACCTCTCGCCAATCATAGCCATTGCTCACCCCCAAGCCAATCATAGCTATGGCTGGTTGCTGGGCGCGTCAAAATACCAGATTGGCAGTTTGGCTGCCAATTCAGTAATACTTGCGGGTTGCGTGTCTGAAAACAAATGTCAGGTCAGCTCATTTCTACTCGAAGAAGCCTTGTGGGTAAAATGTATTATAATCAGAATATCCTCTAAGATTTACACAATGGACCTCCTGGATGCATTGGGTCAATGTGTGAAGTTTTCAAGTAAAACATCCTTTAATTATTCTTTTATTTTGCTGTTTATGTTATATAAAGTCCTTTTGTAGATTAATAATTATATTCCACAAAAGCATCTACTAGAGCAGTGGTGACAAACTTTTACAGGCCGAATGCCTAAACTACAACTGTAACCCATGAATCTTTTTGCAAAGTGCCGTTAAAGATTTCCATCATCTATGTGTCCAGAGGACACCAATCCACTGGTGGAAGGAGAAATTCAGATTATTATTGTAGCTTCCCTCCAAGGTCCCCTGAAAAATTGAATCTCCGGGCTTATGGGAGATGTTCTTGTGGTAATTCAGCTCTATCCATACTTCCTCTTTCCTCCGGCAGTCCCAGAAAGCCTGGGAAGTGTTGCCTTAAAGTAGGTAGCACAGAATATAATGAGCTGCCTGGGACTTCAGGAGGAGGTCTTGAGTCCTGTCTAGAGATGAGCAAGTATACTCGTCCGAGCTTGATGCTCGTTCAAGTATTAGAGTACTCGGAACGGTTCGTTGCTCGGACGAGTATTTCCCCGGCTCGAGAACAAGCATTTAATTAAGAAAAGACAGTGAAGAACAGTGAAGAATAGAATAAAAACAGTGAACACAGTGAACACAGGATCATTTAAGTGAAGAACACAGTGAAAAACATAGTGAAGAATAGATTGCAGATGTTCCGAACATCTGCTCACTTAGCCGAAGACACGAGCGCAGACGAAGGATCAGGCATGCAGGAGCGGAGGCTGAAGTGGAGCGGAGTGGGGATGGAGCAGGCATGGAGGAGCGGAGCGGGCATCACCGAGCAGGTATGGAGGAGCAGAGCAGGGGCTGGAGCGGGCATGGAGGATCAGAGCGGGCATGGAGGAGCAAAGCGGGCATCACGGAGCGAGGCTGGAGCAGGCATGTAGGATCGGAGTGGGCATGTAGGATCGGAGCGGGCATGGAGGATCGGAGCGAGCAGGCATCACGTAGCGGGGCTGGAGCAGGCAACACGGAGCGGGGCTGGAGCAGGCAATACGGAGCGGGGCTGGAGCAGGCATTACGGAGTAGTGCTGGAGCAGGCATCACATAGCGGGGCTGGAGCGGGCATCACGTAGCGGGTTGGAGTGGGCATCACAGAGCCGGGCTAGAGCGGGCATCATGGAGCAGGGCTGGAGCCGGCATGGAGAATAGGAGCGGGGCTGAAGCGGGCATGGAGGATCGGAGCGGGGAAAGCGGGCATAAGGATCGGAGCGGGGCTGGGGCGGGCATGAGGATTGGAGGAGGGCATGAAGAGGGGCCTACACGGGTGGAGCAGGTGGTGCGGGGACTGAAGCGGGGCTGGAGCGGAGCAGTGGGCTGGAGCAGGACCAACGCACAGAAAGAACACAGTGAAGAACAGATTGCAGATGTACCGAACATCTGCTAACTTTCGGAAGACACGCGTGCCAAGGGTGTTCTTCACAATAGTATGTGAAGAACAATGCGTGAAGAACACATTGCAGATGTATGGAAACATCTGCAATGTGTTCTTCACTGTGTTCTTTCAATCTGTTCTTTCAGTGAAAAATGCTGGAGTCCCCCATTGACTTCAATGGGGCTCGTTATTCGAGACGAGCACTCGTGCATTGGGAAAAGTTTGTGTCGAATAACGAGCACTCGAGCATTTTAGTGCTCACTCATCTCTAGTCCTGTCTGTTGAACCCTGTGCGGGGGTGACGCTCTGGGTGCCCACATAGAGGAAGTGTTGCCTTAAAGTAGGTAGCACAGAATATAATGAGCTGCCTGGGACTTCAGGAGGAGGTCTTGAGTCCTGTCTAGAGATGAGCGAGTATACTCGTCCGAGCTTGATGCTCGTTCAAGTATTAGAGTACTCGGAACGGCTCGTTGCTCGGACGAGTATTTCCCCGGCTCGAGAACGAGCACTTAATTAAGAAAAGACAGTGAAGAACAGTGAAGAATAGAATAAAAACAGTGAACACAGGATCATTTAAGTGAAGAACACAGTGAAAAACATAGTGAAGAATAGATTGCAGATGTTCTGAACATCTGCTCACTTAGCCGAAGACTTGAGAGCAGACGAAGGATCAGGCATGCAGGAGCAGAGGCTGAAGTGGAGCGGGGATGGAGCAGGCATGGAGGAGCGGAGCGGGCATCACCGAGCAGGACCCCCCTGATTTCCTGTTTGGCTTACTACTTTCACTTTCGTTTTCCATTTTACAGAGGGTAAGGGAGAGACAAACCGCCCCTACCTGGGTCCACTGTAACATTTTATGCAATATAATGGAAGCCAAAAATCTATGCAGTGAGAGTAGAATAGAAAAAAACAAATAGGACTTTTTATACTGTTTTTAACCCATCGATGATGAGGGTTATTCATCACACATAGGGTCGTTAAAATTTTTAAGGGCATCTTTTCATTTTTGTTTTTTTGGGCCACTGAATTTACATAAAGTTATAAAGGTAAATCAAAGTAATGTACCGTATATAAAATATATATTTTTTGATTTTGAAATTAACTTAAAACAAACCTTATAAATGATCATATTGTGGATAGTTGTGTTGACATGGTAGTCTGGGCACATGTTTTTTATAGGTAGCAAGGGGGTTTTTTTTTTGTAATTTCTTGGGCATGTGTGTTTCTAAATATTTAATTACTATTTTGTGTTTGTGTGACGGTTAATTATATGGACCCAAGCGGTATTAAAGAACCCTAGTGGGTTCCCTTACACGTTTTACTTTGTTACTAGGGCAACTATAAGAGGCCCAGATACTGGGGGAAAAATAAATCCATGGGGCAGATGTTGGTAAGAGCTGGACTGGTGTGATTAGACCCAGCAACACTGATTACCCCTACAGGCCCGGCAATTACATGACAGTGCCCACTCTTCTTCCCTTCCCCTAGGGGCTCAAGATGGTCTGTATTGATTGTTTATCTTATGTATAAATCAACGTGATCGACAAGACAGAGAGTTATAACATTACAATACAATAAAGAGGAAAATAACCGTACAGGCTGATCAATGCAGGATCAGAAATATTGGAAACTTTGGTAATGATAAGTTGTAGTTAGGAGTGGGAGTTATTTTCTGTATTACAATGAATAAGAAGCTCCAGGGACAGCTGGTACAGAGTAATTACGCAATTATGGGCCAACATGGTCCACATAAAAGGGAATTTAAACAACCAAAAACATTGTTGTACAGATAATATAAGAAAAGGAAACGAAGGAGGGGGGGGAGGGAAGAGGGGGAGGGAAAGGGGCTGCGAGGATTTGTAAGACCGAGTGCCAGCGACGGGGAAGCGGCTGTGGATGTGCCCGCCTATGATAGGAGATCATGAAAGTTCCTGAGAGTTCGAGAATGTTTCCCATGGGATACAGGCTGTATTTGCTTGCCCGGGGGTCTCTGACTGAGTCATAAGCTACTAACTCCTCCATTCTACGAATAAACCCCGAGCTCCTGAATCATTCAACTATTGTGGTGGGTTGAGGGCTCTTCCAATGTCTAGGAAGGACTGTGCGAGCTGGCGGTGAAGATGTGGCGAAGGAGACCTTGTTTGATGGTGGAGATGGTCCCGGGTATCATCGACATAATGCTAACTGAGGAGGAGGGAGGGCATTTTTACAGTACCTGATGTAGACGTCAAAGACCTTGTTCCAAAATGGTGGAGAATCGACAGCTCCACCATATGGAGAGAGTACCACTTCGAACACCACATCGCCAACACCCACATGTCTGAAAATCTCGGGACAAATTCTATGAAGCCACGAAGGAATCTATACACTGACGAGAGTATTGATCGTTCTTTTCCTGAGCACACATGGAAGTGGCAATTTTGTGCGAGAATAGAAAGGCCTTATATAGTTCCTCATTCTGTAGTCCGTAGAGAGAGCTGTTTCCCAAGCTCCAATGTAGTTTGCCCTACCTGGAGTGCATCCTCTAGCAACATGAACCATATGTTGAAAGAGCATGAGGGTGGTGAGAGGGACAATCTGACAATGCTTCTAGGGCCGTGGAGACGACCGAACCGCGGTACGATCAGGTCGGCCGCTATGTATGTGCTAATGTCTATGCTTCCAGCCAGATAGTGAAATATCAGGGTGGGAAGGCTCAGAGACTCCATAGAGGGGAAGGTCCCATCGACCACAATCTGGCCCCGACAGGTGCCAGAGGGAGGAGGCTCCGAAAGAGGAATCGTTGTCTACCAGCCAGGGGGGAATGCAGGATATGAAATAAAGAGTCAAAAGGCCCCGCTTTGTTTTATCGTAATATACAAAGTCTTGCATTTCTGAACACTTGTAACTTTTCATACTGCAGTTCTTCGGTGCGGGTCTGGGTAAAGGCGGTAGATGTCATTTTGAATATGCTGGATTATACCTTTGACCCAACGTAACAGACCCTTGATTATTTATATTAAAATGTTTTTTGTTTTCCAAAATGTATTAATAAAGTAGGTTGATTTTCTTTCTCAGTAATTGCTTTAATATTTCTAAAAATTAACATTTAAAAACAAAAAGGACCATAACCCGGAATCTACCTAAAAAAGTAGATCCACTGGCAGGTTCCTTTATCGCGAACAAGTCTATACTTTGTATTTAAAATCTTGAGTAGCCGATTTCCTGATAACAAATTATCTGGTATATATGCAAATATACTGAAGAGGCTACGGGGGCGCTGGAGTTGCTAAAATGTGGAGGCAGAAATTCATGGCCAGTAGCCTCTTATGAGCCCTCCTACTCTATCTAGCCCGCAGCTGTACACACATCGCAAAGCCGATGGGGTTCTGCGCATGTGCAGAGTGCACAATCAAGGCTGCTTGGACTCGCTCCAAAGCCGGGGCTACAGCAAGCTGTGATGCTGAGTATAGGGTAGGAGGGCTATAAACAGGCTACCGGGGTATAGAGTTCCGCTCCAGGCAAGGCTACTCCACGCCCCCAGTAGCCTCTCCATTTAATTTGCATATATACAAATACCTTTTAATCAAGTTATTGGCCACTCAAGATTTTGAAATAAAAAAAATATATGACTTGTTCCTTGCAAAGGAACCTGCCATCGGATGACCTAGGTAGATCTGTGATGGTAGGTTTCCTTTAAGAAGTGGGGGGACATGTTTCATTCGATGTATTTAGTGTTTAAGCTTTCATTTACTTATTTATTTTTTTATTATTATTTCCGGCCTTAGGACACGACTGTACAACATTTGAGCTCACTGTTCAAAATTTGTTTAACACTTCGCGAGACCGCCCACCGTGTATCCGTGTACACCGTGTTTTGCCGGTTAGCCTCAAAAAGATTGCGGCGCATGGGCGCCGACATCTTACCGGGATCGCCGCTCCCCGTGACGTCACCAGGGGCAGCGACAATCTCCATGGTAGCCTCGGGTCTTCCGAAGACCCAAGGCTATTTCGCTTTAAACCCCTCATTACAATGTGCTGATAGCACAATGTAATGAATGAGGAGGGAAAATCCCCATATACTGCCATACTGTAGTATGGCAGTATATGATGGATCGATCAGACAACCTAGGGTTAAAGTACCCCAGGGAATCTGAAAAAAATAGTTAAAAATAAAAAAAAGTTTAAAAAAAAAAATTATAATAAAAAAAAATAAAATGGAAATCACCCCCCTTTCCCTAGAACTGACATAAATATATATAAACAGTATAAAATCATAAACACATTAGGTATCGACGCGATCGAAAATGCCCGATCTATAAAATATGATAATGGTTTTCAATGCGTTTAACCCCATAATGGAAAAGCGCCCAAAGTCGAAAATGGCACTTTTTGCCATTTTGAAAAATATAAAAAAATCTATAAAAAGCGATTAAAAAGGTCATACAGTCCTAAAAAATGAATCATGAAAATATATCACATTTCGCAAAAAATTCACACCACCCACAGCTCCGTACACCAAAGTATAAAAGTTGATTAGCACCAGAAAGTTGGCAAAATCAAAAAAAATTATTTTGTACAGGAGGTTTAATTTTGTAAATGTATGAAAACATTTAAAACCTATACAAATTTGGTATCCTCTTAATCGTACCAACCCAAAGAAAAGTAGACCTGTCATTTGGGGCGCTCAGTGAAAGACGTAAATCCAAGCCCACAGAAAATGGCGCAAATGCGTTTTTTCACCTTTTCACTGCATTTGGAATTTTTTCCCGCTTCCGAGTACATGGCATGAATATTTTACCATCACTATGAAGTGCAATTTGTTACGCGAAAACAAGCCGTTCATACAGCTCTTACGTGTAAAAATAAAAAAGGTATAGATTTTGAAGGGGGGATGAAAAATGGACATGAAAAAACAGGAAAGGGCTCGGTCCATGAACCGGTTAAAAAAAAACTGCCATAACTCAGGTGATGTCAGTTATAGAACAATCCAGAATTTTGAGATATTTTTAGCTCCAATAAGAAAAAGTTCTCTCCCCCAGTATTGCTGAGTAGTAAATGTGGTGGCAGCTTTCTTAGTGCAAGGCGGCTATAATTTAGTGCGGGTGGAAGGTCTGGCTTAACTGTATAACTAACTGCCAGACGCATCAGCATCTGGAGGTGGTGGGGAAACTCCTCGTGGGGAGGAACATGGGACCAAACTCCATGGTACAGTACATATTTGTCACGGACGAGTTAAGTAGTTACTGTCTCTATTCTGAGATAGACCTTGCTGCCAGGTTTTACACATATTTTTTTTTATATGCAATCATGAATATTCAGAATAGAATACATGCAGAGGCAGGAAAATTTCTTTCACAGCTTTTGTCTAGACTTTCGCAGGCTTTTTGTCATAGAATTTACACAGTAACCTGTGTCATTATTATATACTCTAAACACAAGGGTAGGTGCCATATTAGTTTTTTCTGGTTATGCTGTAGGTCAAGTAAATGTAATGTTTAATTTGTCTTTGGTAATAGTTTCCTGTAAATGAAATCGAGTGCCAGATCCAGTGCTGGCCACCACCCCCTGCAGTAGAGTGCACGTTCTGGATCAGAGAGGAGGTTGCCTGGGCTGAACAGGTAGAAAATTAGAGTTTAAAACAAAGAAATAGTGCAGTCGCCTCCTTGTGGGACAGGAAAGTCTAGATTTTTGTCTAGATTTTTTTTTCCAATGAAATGGCACGTACCCTTTGAATTCCTAAATATAGAAAATTACCGTAATATACTCAAGTATGAGCGAGTGCAAAAAATCCCACTCGGCTTATACTGGAGCTCCAGCTCTGCGCCTGTGTTCCTGCTCTTGGGTTACGACAGTGGAGTTCCAATATATAAGAAGCTTCCTTTCCTTGTTCAACAGTATCGGTGTCCTAAGATACTGTGAAAGCTGTGGCAGAGCAGGACCCTGATGTGACACCCAGTGAATACAGCAGCGACCTGCATTTCCCATCCTGCTTATACTTGAGTCAATAATTTTACCCTTTCTTATGATAAAATTAGGTGCCTCTTGTATATTTGCTTAGGCTTATACTTGAGTATATACAGTAGATCAAAAGGGAAGCTCTATGATTCTATACCTTTGTATCCATCCATATCTAATTTATATCCATGAAATGTGGTTTTGCTTGCACGCTGTATAATATGTGTATTAGATGTAAGTGGCATCTCAATAAATGTTTTATTAAAAAATTGGAAATGATTTCAAGATTAATAAATGACAATAATAAAATAATATAATAAAAGAATAAAAATAATTGTGGCCTGTGTTAATTGTATCACTAAGTAGAAGGTGAATGAGTTGAGTCAAAGAGATATACAGTATATAGATAAAGATGCAGTGCCCTGGATATAGACAGAACATTCTACACTCACTGACCAATGGGAAGGAGATCTGGTGCAGGGCAAGAAAGATTATAAGAAAAACACAATCTCTTTATTATGTCTATCATGACACATTAATCTACAGTATAATCTTTCTTTCCCTGTATCATCTAATTCAATAATATATCTATACCTAATATCTATATGTAGTATTTTTGACATGGGGAATAACAAAAAACCAATCCTTCCACTGGGAAACAATGAATCTCGTATGTGTTTAACAATCAAGGGATATGGAAGAGAGATTCCAAGGAGGTGGAACCCCAAGACCAGACCTTGTAACAGGAACTCAGGAAATTGACACCCCAGCATCTAGCCATGGCTTTGGTTGGCCGGAGCTGTACCTTCGCCAATCATAGCATTGCTCACCCCCAAGCCAAATCAGCTATGGCTGGTTGCTGGGCGCGTCAAAAACCAGATTGGCAGTTTGGCTGCCAATTCAGTAATACTGGGGTGGTGCGTGTCTGAAAACAAATGTAGGTCAGCTCATTTCTACTCGAAAGAAGCTTGTGGGTAAAATGTATTATAATCAGAAGATACTCTAAGATTTACCAATGGACCTCCTGGATGCATTGGGTCAATGTGTGAAGTTTTCAAGTAAAACATCCTTTAATTATTCTTTTATTTTGCTGTTTATGTTATATAAAGTCCTTTGTAGATTAATAATTATATTCCACAAAAGCATCTACTAGAGCAGTGGTGACAAACTTTTACAGGCCGAATGCCTAAAACTACAACTGTAACCCATGAATCTTTTTGCAAAGTGCCGTTAAAGATTTCCATCATCTATGTGTCCAGAGGACACCAATCCACTGGTGGAAGGAGAAATTAGATTATTATTGTAGCTTCCCTCCAAGGTCCCCTGAAAAATTGAATCTCCGGGCTTATGGGAGATGTTCTTGTGGTAATTCAGCTTATCCATACTTCCTCTTTCATCCGGCAGTCCCAGAAAGCCTGGGAAGTGTTGCCTTAAAGTAGGTAGCACAGAATTAATGAGCTGCCTGGGACTTCAGGAGGAGGTCTTGAGTCCTGTCTAGAGATGAGCAAGTATACTCGTCCGAGCTTGATGCTCGTTCAAGTATTAGAGTATCGGAACGGTTCGTTGCTCGGACGAGTATTTCCCCGGCTCGAGAACAAGCATTTATTAAGAAAAGACAGTGAAGAACAGTGAAGAAATAGAATAAAAACAGTGAACACAGTGAACACAGATCATTAGTGAAGAACACAGTGAAAAACATAGTGAAGAATAGATTGCAGATGTTCCGAACATCTGCTCACTTAGCCGAAGAACGAGCGCAGACGAGATGGATAGGCATGCAGAGCGGAGGCTGAAGTGGAGCGGAGTGGGGATGGAGCAGGCATGGAGGAGCGGAGCGGGCATCACGAGCAGGTATGGAGGAGCAGAGCAGGGGCTGGAGCGGGCATGGAGGATCAGAGCGGGCATGGAGGAGCAAAGCGGGCATCACGGAGCGGGGCTGGAGCAGGCATGTAGGATCGGAGTGGGCATGTAGGATCGGAGCGGGCATGGAGGATCGGAGCGAGCAGGCATCACGTAGTGGGGCTGGAGCAGGCAACACGGAGCGGGGCTGGAGCAGGCAACACGGAGCGGGGCTGGAGCAGGCATTACGGAGTGGTGCTGGAGCAGGCATCACATAGCGGGGCTGGAGCGGGCATCACGTAGCGGGTTGGAGTGGGCATCACAGAGCCGGGCTAGAGCGGGCATCATGGAGCAGGGCTGGAGCCGGCATGGAGAATAGGAGCGGGGCTGAAGCGGGCATGGAGGATCGGAGCGGGGATGAAGCGGGCATGAAGGATCGGAGCGGGGCTGGGGCGGGCATGGAGGATTGGAGAGGGCATGAAGGAGGGGGCATCACGGAGTGGAGCAGGTGGTGCGGGGACTGAAGCGGAGGCTGGAGCGGAGTGGGGCTGGAGCAGGACCAACAGCACAGAAAGAACACAGTGAAGAACAGATTGCAGATGTACCGAACATCTGCTAACTTTTCGGAAGACACGCGTGCCAAGGGTGTTCTTCACAATAGTATGTGAAGAACAATGCGTGAAGAACACATTGCAGATGTATGGAAACATCTGCAATGTGTTCTTCACTGTGTTCTTTCAATCTGTTCTTTCAGTGAAAAATGCTGGAGTCCCCCATTGACTTCAATGGGGCTCGTTATTCGAGACGAGCACTCGTGCATTGGGAAAAGTTTGTGTCGAATAACGAGCACTCGAGCATTTTAGTGCTCACTCATCTCTAGTCCTGTCTGTTGAACCCTGTGGCGGGGGTGACGCTCTGGGTGCCCACATAGGGAAGGTTGCCTTAAAGTAGGTAGCACAGAATATAATGAGCTGCCTGGGACTTCAGGAGGAGGTCTTGAGTCTGTCTAGAGATGAGCGAGTATACTCGTCCGAGCTGATGACGTTCAAGTATTAGAGTATCGGAACGCTCGTGCTCGGACGAGTATTTCCCCGGCTCGAGAACGAGACACTTAATTAAGAAAGACAGTGGAGAACAGTGAAGAATAGAATAAAAACAGTGAACACAGGATCATTTAAGTGAAGAACACAGTGAAAAACATAGTGAAGAATAGATTGCAGATGTTCTGAAAATCTGCTCACTTAGCCGAAGACTGAGAGCAGACGAAGGATCAGGCATGCAGGAGCAGAGGCTGAAGGGAGCATGCGTGAAGAACACATTGCAGATGTATGGAAACATCTGCAATGTGTCCTTCACTGTGTTCTTTCAATGTGTTCTTTCAGTGAAAACATCTGCAAACATCTGCAATGTGTTTTTCTTTAGTGTTCTTTCAATCTGTTCTTTCAGTGAAAAATGCTGGAGTCTCCCATTGACTTCAATGGGGCTCGTTATTCGAGACGAGCACTTGAGCATCGGGAAAAGTTTGTGTCGAATAACGAGCACTCGAGCATTTTAGTGCTCACTCATCTCTAGTCCTGTCTGTTGAACCCTGTGTGGGGGTGACGCTCTGGGTGCCCACATAGAGGACTCTGAGTGCCACCTTTGGCACCCATGCCATAGGTTCACCACCACTGTACTATATAAATATATATATATATATATATATATATATATATATATATATATATATAAACAATATATGACTTGTTCCTTGCAAAGGAACCTGCCATCGGATGACCTAGGTAGATCTGTGATGGTAGGTTTCCTTTAAGAAGTGGGGGACATGATTATTTCATTCGTATTTACTGTTGTAAGCTTTTCATTTACTTATTTATTTTTTTATTATATTGTCCGAGCCTTAGCACGATGTACAACATTTTGAGCTCACTGTACAAAATTTGTTTAACCACTTCGCGACCGCCGCCCACCGTGTATCCGTGTACACCGTGTTTTGCGGTTAGCCCTCAAAAAGATTGCGGCGCATGGGCGCCGCCATCTTACCTGGGATCGCCGCTCCCCGTGACGTCACCGGGGCAGCGATCTCTCTCATGTAGCCTCGTCTTCCGAAGACCCAAGGCTATTTCGCTTTAAACCCCTCTCATTACAATGTGCTGATAGCACATTGTAATGAATGAGGAGGGAAATCCCCATATACTGCCATACTGTAGTATGCAGTATATGATAGGATCGATAGACAACCTAGGGTTAAAGTACCCCAGAATCTGAAAAATAGTAAAAAAAAAAAAGTTTTAAAAAAATTATAATAAAAAAAATAAAATTGAAAATCCCCCCCTTTCCCTAGAACTGACATAAATATATATAAACAGTTAAAAATCATAAACACATGATATCGACGCGTCTGAAAATGCCCGATCTATCAAATATGATAATGGTTTTCAATGCGTTTAACCCCTAAATGGAAAATGCGCCCAAAGTGCGAAAAGGCACTTTTTTGCCATTTTGAAAAATATAAAAAAATCTATATAAAAGCGTAATTAAAGGTCATACAGTCCTAAAATGATATCATTGAAATACTATCACATTTCGCAAAAATTACACCACCCACAGCTCCTACAAACTCAAGTATACAAAAATGTTATTAGCACCAGAAGTTGGCAAAATCAAAAAAAATTATTTTGTACAGGAGGTTTAATTTTGTAAATGTATGAAAACATTATAAACCTATACAAATTTGGTATCCTCTTAATCGTACCAACCCAAAGAATAAGTAGACCTGTCATTTGGGCGCTCAGTGAAAGACGTAATATCCAAGCCCACAGAAAATGGCGCAAATGCGTTTTTTCACCATTTTCACTGCATTTGGAATTTTTTTCCCGCTTCCGAGTACATGGCATGGATATTTAATACCATCACTATGTATGCAATTTGTTACGCAGAAAACAAGCCGTTCATACAGCTCTTTACGTGTAAAAATAAAAAAGTTATAGATTTTGAAGGGGGATGAAAAATGGACATGAAAAAACAGGAAAGGGCTCGGTCTATAACCGTTAAAAAAAACTGCCATAACTCGTGATGTCAGTTATAGAACAATCCAGAATTTTGAGATATTTTTAGCTCCAATAAAAAAAGTTCTCTCTCCCCCAGTATTGCTGAGTAGTAATGTGGTGGGCAGCTTTTTAGTGCAAGGCGGCTATAAATTTAGTGCGGGTGAAGGTCTGGCTTAACTGTATAACTAACTGCCAGACGCATCAGCATCTGGAGGTGGGGGAAACTCCTCGATGGGGAGGAACATGGGACCAAACTCCATGGTACAGTACAATTTTGTCACGAACGAGTTAAGTAGTTACTGTCTCTATTCTGAGATAGACCTTGCTGCCAGGTTTTACACATATTTTTTTTTATATGCAATCATGAAATATTCAGAATAGAATACATGCAGAGGCAGGAAAATTTCTTTCACAGCTTTTGTCTAGACTTTCGCAGGCTTTTTGTCATAGAATTTTACACAGTAACCTGTGTCATTTTATTATACTCTAAACACAAGGGTAGGTGCCATATTATTTTTTCTGGTTATGCTGTAGGTCAAGTATAATGTAATGTTTAATTTTGTCTTCTGGTATAGTTTCCTTGTAATGAAATCGAGTGCCAGATCCAGTGCCTGGCCACACCCCCTGCAGTAGAGTGCACGTTCTGGATCAGAGAGGAGGTTGCCTGGGGCTGAACAGGTAGAAAATTAGGAGTTTAAAACAAAGAAATAGTGCAGTCGCCTCCTTGTGGGACAGGAAAGTCTAGATTTTTGTCTAGATTTATTTTTTCCAATGAAATGGCACGTACCTTTGAATCTCCTAATATATAAAATTACCGTAATATACTCAAGTATGAGCCGGTGCAAAAAATCCCCACTCGGCTTATACTAGGGCTCCAGCTCTCGGCCTGTGTTCCTGCTCTTGGGTTACGACAGTGGAGTTCCAATGATAATAGAAGCTTCCTTTCCTTGTTCAACAGTATCGGTGTCCTAAAGATACTGTTGAAAGCTGTGCAGAGCAGGACCCTGATGTGACACCCAGTGAATACAGCGCCGCTGCATTTCCCATCCTAGGCTTATACTTGAGTCAATAATTTTTACCCTTTCTTATTAAAATTAGGTGCCTCGGTTTATATTTGCTTAGGCTATACTTGAGTATATACAGTAGATCAAAAGGGAAGCTCTATGATTCTACTACCTTTGTATCCATCTCATATCTAATTTATATCCTGTAAATGTGTGTTTATGCTTGCACGCTGTTAAATATGTGTATTAGATGTAAGTGGCATCTCAATAAATGTTTTTTAAAAAATTGGAAAATGATTCAATACTTAATAAATGACAATAATAAAATAATAATAAATAAAGAATAAAAATAATTGTGTCCTGTGGTAATTGTATTCACTAAGTAGAAGTGTGAAGAGTTGAGTCAAAGATAACAGTATATAGATAAAATGCCAGTGCCCTGGATATAGACAGAACATCTCTACACTCACTGACCAATGGAAGGAGATACTGGTGCAGGGCAAGGAAGATTATAAGAAAAACACAATCCTTTATTATGTCTATCATGACACATTAATCTACAGTATAATCTTTCTTTCCCTGTATATCTATATCCAATAATATATCTATATCCTAATATCTATATAGTTATTTTTGACATGGGGAATAACAAAATAACAATCCCTCACATTGAAACAAATGAATCTCGTATTGTGTTTAACAATCAAGGGATATGGAAGAGAGATTCCAAGGAGGTGGAAACCCCAAGACCAGACCTTGTAACAGGAACTCAGGAAATTGACACCCTAGCATCTAGCCATGGCTTTGGTGGCCGGAGCTGTACCTCCGCCAATCATAGCCATTGCTCACCCCCAAGCCATCATAGCTGGCTGGTTGCTGGGCGCGTCAAAATACCAGATTGGCAGTTTGGCTGCCAATTCAGTAATACTTGCGTGGTTGCGTGTCTAAAACAAATGTAGGTCAGCTCATTTCTACTCGAAGAAGCTTGTGGGTAAATGTATATAAATCAGAAGATACTCTAAGATTTACACAATGGACCTCCTGGATGCATTGGGTCAATGTGTGAAGTTTTCAAGTAAAACATCCTTAATTATTCTTTTATTTTGCTGTTTATGTTATAAAGTCCTTTTGTAGATTAATAATTATATTCCAACAAAAGTCAATTACTAGAGCAGTGGTGACAAACTTTTACAGGCCGAATGCCTAAACTACAACTGTAACCCTGAATCTTTTTGCAAAGTGCCGTTAAAGATTTCCATCATCTATGTCCAGAGGACACCAATCCACTGGTGGAAGGAGAAATTCAGATTATTATTTAGCTTCCCTCCAAGGTCCCTGAAAAATTGAATCTCCGGGCTTATGGGAGATGTTCTTGTGGTAATTCACTCTATCCATACTTCCTCTTTCCCTCGGCAGTCCCAGAAGCCTGGGAAGTGTTGCCTTAAAGTAGGTAGCACAGAATTAATGAGCTGCCCTGGACTTCAGGAGGAGGTCTGAGTCTGTCTAGAGATGAGCAAGTATCTCGTCCGAGCTTGATGCTCGTTCAAGTATTAGAGTATCGGAACGGTTCTTGCTCGGACGAGTATTTCCCCGGCTCGAGAACAAGCAATTTAATTAAGAAAACAGTGAAGAACAGTGAAGAATAGAATAAAAACAGTGAACACAGTGAACACAGATCATTTAAGTGAAGAAACACAGTGAAAAACATAGTGAAGAATAGATTGCAGATGTTCCCGAACATCGCTCACTTAGCCGAAGAACGAGCGCAGACAAGGATCAGGCATGCAGAGCGGAGGCTGAAGTGGAGCGGAGTGGGGATGGAGCAGGCATGGAGGAGCGGAGCGGGCATCACGAGCAGTAGGAGGAGCAGAGCAGGGGCTGGAGCGGGCATGGAGGATCAGAGCGGGCATGAGGAGCAAAGCGGGATCAACCGAGCGAGGCTGGAGCAGGCATGTAGGATCGGAGTGGGCATGTAGGATCGGAGCGGGCGGATGGGATCGGAGCGAGCAGGCATCACGTAGCGGGGCTGGAGCAGGCAACAGAGGGGCTGGAGCAGGCAATACGGAGCGGGGCTGGAGGCGCATTACGGAGTAGTGCTGGAGCAGGCATCACATAGCGGGGCTGGAGGCGGCATCACGTAGCGGGTTGGAGTGGGGCATCACAGAGCCGGGCTAGAGCGGGCATCATGGAGCAGGGCTGGAGCCGGCATGGAGAATAGGAGCGGGGCTGAAGCGGGCATGGAGGATCGGAGGCGGGGATGAAGCGGGCATAAGGATCGGAGGCGGGGCTGGGGCGGGCATGAGGATTGGAGAGGGCATGAAGAGGGGCATCACGGAGTGGAGCAGGTGGGTGCGGGGACTGAAGCGGAGGCTGGAGCGGAGTGGGCTGGAGCAGGACCAACGCACAGAAAGAACACAGTGAAGAACAGATTGCAGATTGTACCGAACATCTGCTAACTTTCGGAAGACACGGTGCCAAGGTGTTCTTCACATAGTATGTGAAGAACAAGGTGTGAAGAACACATTGCAGATGTATGGAAACATCTGCAATGTGTTCTTCACTGTGTTCTTTCAATCTGTTCTTTCAGTGAAAAATGCTCGAGTCTCCCATTGACTTCAATGGGGCTCGTTATTCGAGACGAGCACTCGTGCATTGGGAAAAGTTTGTGTCGAATAACGAGCCTCGAGCATTTTAGTGCTCACTCATCTCTAGTCCTGTCTGTTGAACCCTGTGCGGGGGTGACGCTCTGGGTGCCCACATAGAGGAAGGTTGGCCTTAAAGTAGGTAGCACAGAATTAATGAGCTGCCTGGGACTTCAGGAGGAGGTCTTGAGTTCTGTCTAGAGATGAGCGAGTGATACTCGTCCGAGCTTGATCTGTTCAAGTATTAGAGTACTCGGAACGGCTCGTGCTCGGACGATAGTATTCCCCGGCTCGAGAACGAGCACTTATTAAGAAAAGACAGTGAAGAACAGTGAAGAATAGAATAAAACAGTGAACAACAGGATCATTAAGTGAAGAAACACAGTGAAAAACATAGTGAAGAATAGATTGCAGATGTTCTGAAAACATCTGCTCACTTAGCCGAAGACTTGAGAGCAGACGAAGGATCAGCATGCAGGAGCAAGGCTGAAGTGGAGCGGTGGATGGAGCAGGCATGGAGGAGCGGAGCGGGCTATCACCGAGCAGGTATGGAGGAGCAGAGCAGGGGCTGGAAGGGCTGGAGGATCAAGCGGGGCATGGAGGAGCAAAGACGGGCATCACGGAGCGGGGCTGGAGCAGGGCAGATGTAGGATCGGAGTGGTTCGATGTAGGATCGGAGCGGGACAGTGGAGGATCGGAGCGAGCAGGCATCACGTCTGGGCTGGAGGCAGCAACACGGAGCGGGGCTGGAGCAGGCAACACGGAGCGGGGCTGGAGCAGGCATTACGGAGTGGTGCTGGAGCAGGCATCACATAGCGGGGCTGGAGCGGGCATCACGTAGCAGGTTGAGGTGGGCAATCACAGAGCGGGCTGGAGCGGCATCAGCGGAGGCAGGGCTGGAGCCGGCACGGAGTGGAGACAGGTGGTGCGGGGACTGAAAGCGGAGGCTGAGCGGAGTGGGGCTGGAAGGACCAACAGCCCAGAAGACACAGTGAAGAACAGATGCAGATGTACCGAACATCTGCTAACTTTCGGAAGACACGGGTGCCAAGGGTGTCTTCACAATAGTATGTAAGAACAATGCGTGAAGAACACTGACGATGTATGGAAACATCTGCAATGTGTCCTTCACTGTTTCTTTCAATGTGTTCTTTCAGTGAAAACATCTGCAAACATCTGCAATGTGTTTTTTCTTAGTGTTCTTTCAATCTGTTCTTTCAGTGAAAATGCTGGAGTCTCCCATTGACTTCAATGGGGGCTCGTTATTCGAGACGAGCACTTGAGCATCGGGAAAAGTTTGTGTCGAATAAACGAGCACCTCGAGCATTTTAGTGCTCACTCATCTCTAGTCCTGTCTGTTGAACCTGTGTGGGGGGGGTGGACGCTCGGGTGCCCACAAGAGGATCTGAGTGCACCTTTGGCACCCATGCATAGGTCACACCACTGTACTATATAATAT